>LPNX010186012.1:137804-194555 GCA_001517045.1 Pseudotsuga menziesii | reverse complement strand
TATATATATATTTCTTTTTTTTACAGAAACAGTTGAAGAGATTTTTTATAAAAATAGGAAAGTAAAATTTACAATAGGCTGGTCACAAACTGCTCCTAGAGGAAGACCAAGTCCATGCCTCCTTGAACTTCATTTTCCATTCTTTTTCTTTTATCTCCATTTCCTATTCTATGAGTGTTGAAACTCCTTATAAACTGCCCTAGCAGGAGGATACAAAAGAAAAACATTCTGAAGACGAGCAAGAGCGGTTCACTATAAAGTAATCCAGTTTCTCTCATAAACCTGTTGATTACATAACATGCTTCCACAATCTAAGTCCACTCCCTTATTGGCCATACTGTCTGCATGTTTATTATTTTCTCTCAAAATATAAATGAAATTGATGCCTTTGAATTTATTTACCATGCATTTTAAAAGATGGTGGGTCTTGGTGGTTGTATTCTTTCGATTCTTTGCTATTTTCCTTGCTTCTCCAATAACCATGCACGAGTCACCGAATACCACAAGTTCCTCGATTCAATCCTTCCTTGCAAGCTCCATAGCTTTTATTAATGCTAGCCATTCTGCCCCATTATTAGTCTTCTTGCCGATTCCCCAAGCATACTCTTTCAGCTTGACTCCATCATAATTGAAGTAGACTCCCCCTGTTCCTGCCATCCCCATATTTCCTTTCGAAGCATCGTCAAAGAACAATGAACTACAGCCCAATTTTTCCCACCATAGTTTAAACTCTTCAGGATTCATTCTTATTTTCCAATAGTGCATAATTGAGTTTTTTTTTCCGGTTGATTCCATGGTAGAAGTGCCGAGAAAACTAGCAATTTAGATTCCCAATCTCTTTCTTTTACTGTCAATGCTTCCTTACTGATGCTGTGCATTCCTCTCGTGAATAGAGCTTCCACCCAAAGAGCTTTTGCAGCTGCCGCAACTTTACCCGGACTATTCTTTTCTCCCTCAAAAATCTCCTTATTTCTCGGTGTCCATATCTTCCAACAAATATATCTTGGAAGAGCTTCCCATGCCCTCACGAAGTCCGGTTTGTTTATGAGTGATCCTGGGTAGTAATCCTTCCAGCTAGCGAATAAATCATCCCAATTTGTTGGCAATGTCAATTCGAAATTCAATTCCTTATAAGCATGGTGCCAAACCTCCCTGGAAATTTTACATCCTAAAAACAAAGGTTTTATTGATTCCTCAGATTCCTTGTGAAGAATGCATCTCAACGAGCCTTCTATTCCTCTTTTCCTTAAATTCTCTGTTGTTAGAGTTTTTCGTTGTGCTAGGATCCAATAAAACACATTAATTTTGGGCAACCCATCTTTATTCCATACCTTGCTCCATTTTATGCCTTTGTTGTAGCTATTGCACTCCATGTCCACGATTTTGTATCCTTCCTTAACCGTGTAACTCCCAGCTTTGCCCCAACACCGTTCATCTTTCAAATCGCGGTGAACTGGAGGAGGCAACACCATGATGAGAGCTCTGTAATCCATGTTGAGCTGACCAATTTCCATATTGCGCCAGCCAGACCACCTTCCTTTGCTCATCCAATCTGAAATGTCAAAAAGCGTGTGCAATTTCATGCTTTCCAAACGTTGTCTTAAATCTGGGAATGTCTGCGCTAGCACGATAGGGGGGATAGAGGAGCAGTGATCGTGCCAAATCTTGATGGCATTGTCGTTGCCTGGTGTCCAATTCAACCTTTCTATCATGAGATGAGCCGCGTTTTTGCACAGATCCCAGATCAGTGAGCCATTCCTAGCCATGCTAAAATTGTCTAGACATTTTTTTTTTCTGTTACCTATAAGATATTTTTTCCGGATGATATCCTTCCACCATGCTCCTTTTCCAGATACAATTCTCCAGAGAATTTTAGCTCCAAGAGCTAAATTCATTTTGCTTGTATCTCATATTCCAGCTCCTCCAAATATTTTTGGTTTACAAACATTATCCCAATTCACCAAGTGGAATTTTTTGGAATTGTTTGATTTGCCACCTTGCCACAAAAATATTCATATTTCTCTAGTAAACTCTTTCATAATTTTTTTTGGCGCTAGAGAGATTGAGCAAGAGTCAATGGGATAGGCAGAAAGGATGGAGTTGATTAAGGTAAGCTTTCTAGCCGGATTGAGCCACCTTATCCCCCATGAATTAATTTTATTCTTGGTTTGATTTATTATCCCCTGCCAGTCAGCAGCCCTTTTCTTTCCTTTGAAAATTGGGATCCCAAGGTAGTTGAAGGAATTCCAAGTTCCAAGTCTTTCGAAGACAAGGGACCTTGCTATCTTTGCCAGCGTTCCTAGAGGGCAATTCCAGCCATAAACTTTGGACTTGATTTAATTTATTTTGCCATCAGTTGCTTTAAGGAAAGTGGACAAAACGGAATTGAATGTCCTTGCAATTATAACAAATGCTCCTTCAAGCAGAATGGTGTCATCAACGAACTGCGCATGGTTGGCAGCTTTCACTTCTCTGGCAATCTTCATCCCTTTTAGATCTACAAACTCCTGATTAAACTGAAGCTTTCTACTCATAGCTTCAGCCACCAAGAGATGGAGGAATGGGGACATCGGGCAGCCTTGCCGGAGTCCCCTGGTTTCCTGAAAGAATTTGGAAGGTCTATCATTTACTAATGGTGTGATCCATGGCCTGCTTATACAAGCTTTTACCCAATTTACAAATTTTTGGAGAATCCAAACTTAGACATGATCTCATAGAGAAAAAAAGTGATTTACCATATCAAAAGCATTTGCTGGAGTGAATTGATTACTGAACAATGATGATATTGTCCAAGATCCGACGCCCTGCTACAAAACCTCCTTACGAGTCTGAGACAAGACGACCCATGATGATTTTCATTTTTGATACTAAGATTTTTGACAGGATTTTGTAAGAAGTGTTACATAATGAGATTGGCATGAATCTATAAAGCATTAAAGGACTCTTTTCTTTTGGGATCAAAGCCAGGAAAGATGAATTAGTTACCCCCAGACCAATTTCCATATCGCGCCAGCCAGACCACATTCCTTTGCTCATCCAATCTAAAATGTCAAAAAGCGTGTGCAATTTCATGCTTTCCAAACGTTGTCTTAAATCTGTGAATGTCTGTGCAGGCACGACAGGGGGGATAGAGGAGCAATGATCGTGCCAAATCTGGATGGCATTGTCGTTGCCTGGTGTCCACTTCAACCTTTATATCATGAGATGAGTCGTGTTTTTGCATAGATCCCAGATCAGTGAGCCATTCCTAGCCATGATAAAATTGTCTAGACATTTTTTTTCTGTTACCTATCAGATATTTTTTCTGGACAATATCCTTCCACCATGCTCCTTTTCCAGATACAATTCTCCAGAGAATTTTAGCTCCAAGAGCTAAATTCATTTTGCTTGTATCTCGTATTCCATCTCCTCCAAATATTTTTGGTTTACAAACAATATCCCAATTCACTAAGTGGAATTTTTTGGAATTGTCTGATTTGCCACCTTGCCACAAAATATTCATATTTCTCTTGTAAACTCTTTCATAATTTTTTTTGGCGCTAGAGATATTGAGCAAGAGTCAATGGGATAGGCAAAAAGGATGGAGTTGATTAAGGTAAGCTTTCCAGCCGGATTGAGCCACCTTATCCCCCATGAATTGATTTTATTCTTGGTCTGATGTATCATCCCCTGCTAGTCAGCAGCCCTTTTCTTTCCTTTGAAAATTGGGATTCCAAGGTAGTTGAAGGAATTCCAAGTTGCAACTCCTTCGAAGACAAGGGACCTTGCTATCTTTTCCAGCGTTCCTGGAGGGCAATTCCAACCATAAAATTTGGACTTGGTTTAGTTTATTTTGCCATCAGTTGCTTTAAGGAAAGTGGACAGAACTGAATTGAATGTCCTTGCAATTATAACATATGATCCTCCAAGCAGAATGGTGTCATCAGTGAACTGCGCATGGTTGGCAGCTTTCACTTCTCTGGTAATCTTCATCCCTTTCAAATCTACAGACTCCTGCTTAAACTGAAGCTTTCTGCTCATAGCTTCAGCCACCAAGAGATAGAGGAATGGGGACATCGGGCAGCCTTGCCGGAGTCCCCTGGTTTCCTGAAAGAATTTGGAAGGTCTATCATTTACTAATGGTGTGATCCATGGCCTGCTTATACAAGCTTTTACCCAATTTACAAATATTTTGGAGAATCCAAACTTAGACATGATCTCAAAGAGGAAAAAGTGATTTACCATATCAAAAGCATTTGCTGGAGTGAATTGATTACTGAACAATGATGACATTGTCCAAGATCCAGCGCCCTGCTACGAAACCTCCTTGCGAGTCTGAGACAAGATGACCCATGATGATTTTCATTTTTGATGCTAAGATTTTTGACAGGATTTTGTAAGAAGTGTTACATAATGAGATTGACATGAATCTATAAAGCATTAAAGGACTCTTTTCTTTTGGAATCAAGGCCATGAAAGATGAATTAGTTACCCCCCACAATCTTGTCTTTTTTCCTTATCCAGTTCAACATTTTTTTCAGATCTTCTTTTATTATATCCCAGGATTCTCTGTAAAAGTTAATTGTGAACCCATTCGGCCCCGGTGCTTTTATCAGCATGGAGTGTCCAGATTGCTTTTCTTATCTCATATTCCATGATGGGTTTTTCCAGTTCCCTGTTTTCAACATCTTTTATAAGCGATGGTATGCCTTGGAGTAAATCCATTTGTGCTTCCGGATCTGTCTCACCCGTGTCTGTATATAGTTCTTGAAAATGACTGAAGGCGTGCTCCTTAAGATATTCCTGTCCTATTATTTTGTTTCCATGAATATCCTTCAACTCCTTTATGGCATTGTAGTTTTGCTACATCTTGGCTTGTTTGTGAAAGTACTCAATATTGTTGTCTCCACCCTTCAACCATGTCTGCTTGGATTTTATTCTCAATACCTCCTCTATTTGTCTTGCTGCCTTTATAATTCTTATGCTCAACACTCTTTCCTGCTTGAAATCCTCTGTAGACACCTCTTCCACTTCCATTTTGAAATGCATAGCTGCTAAATCCATTTGAAGGTTGATTTTTTGCTTATTTGGATCCTCAAATCCTTCATTCACCCATTTCTTTAAAGCAGCTCTTACTGTTCTTAATTTTGATTCCAAAATGTAGCTGGGTGATCCAAAGTGTTGGCGATTCCACTCCCTTTGAATTAACTCCATTACTTTAGCATCTTGCAGCCAGATCGGGTTGAATCTGAAAGGGATGGGCCCAAGATTGGTTGGAGAAGATAAGATGAGAGCTATTGGTTTGTGATCTGACACTGCTGAAGAGAGAGCAAGAGAGGTAGGGAGGAGATATTTCTACAAGAAAGTGGAGCTTACCAGAAATCTGTCCAGCCTTGCCGCTACGTGCCCTATTCCAGTTCTTTTATTACTCCAAGTGTACTTCCCATTCCTCAATGGGATGTCCAGCAAATCCAGATCCGCCATCAAGTCCTCCATCTTCTCACCAAAAGGGTCCTTTACCTTTGTTCCTCCACGCTTCTCACTTTGTGTCCTAGTGGTGTTGAAGTCCTCGGCGATAACGAGATCTTTCCCGCACAGCTCCTCCTTTAGTTTGTTGAGATCTTCCCAAAATGTTGCCTTATCCCTGTAGTTTGTTGGCCCATATACATTACAAATGTATAACGGGATCAGGTCCTCCTTTTCCTCGATATCTGTCAATAGCCAATGATGGATTTCCCTACTAGATTTGACCATGAATTTGCTTGAGATTATGGTGGTTATTGCCCCAAATGCAGCTTTAGAGCTTATGGCTTTGCCTGTGCTGTTTTTCGAGAAACGACATGAAAGTGCCATAACCTCCACATATGGCATTTTTGTCTCTTGGAGCAGCAGAATGTTTGGCCTCTCAGATTTGATTATCTCCTTTATTGCTTCTACTTTACTTTGGCCTCCCAGACCCCTGCAGTTCCAAGAGACGGTTTTCAACATTTATTAGCTGATTGGGATCCTGCTCGGGATCTGGCGTCTGTTCTTTCTCCTCCTATATTTTTAGTGTTCTGGAGGAGCTTTGTTTCTTCTAGAATTCTCTTCCTCCCTAGCTCCATCTCTCTTTCTGCTTCTTTCTCTCTTAGGTATCTTTGAGACTTCATTCCTCTTGTGGTTGGTTGCGAAGCCACTTCGTGCATTTCCTGATATCCTTGTGAGGGAGACCGCTCTGGAGAGTATCCTTGTGGCATGAATCTACTATTTTTTACCATCTCTTCCCAAGTTTCCCAAGCTGGTGTTGTAGACCCTTTCAGATCCTTTTCGCTCCTTCCATTCCTAGGAGACATAGGAGGGATACTCATGGTTTCCTGAGCTTCTTCTTCTTCTATTTCAACTGTTATTGTTTCCAAGGGCGGGATTTCACCTTCCTCCATGTTCAGTTCCTTGAATTGATTATTGGTCGAGGATTTTTTTGCTTCTTTGGGATTCTTCCTGCTTGTCTTTTGTTGCACCTCATATTCTACTCGGGGAGTTTTTCTTCCCCTTTTTGATTGCTGCCAACCTTCCTCCTGGTTTTTTTTCTGAGATTTCTTGAACTACCTTTGGGACAATTTTTGACAAAGTGTCCGTACTCGTGGCACTTCTTGAACTTGAATGGTAGCTGCTCGTATCTACCTTTTGCATATGTTCCTAGCCAACCATATGTCAGTTTACAACCTCTACAAGTCCTTTTTCCATATCTGCTTCAACACAGATCCTTGCATAAGAAAACAGAGAACCCTTTGGCTTAGCTTTGTCAATGTAAGTACCTAGATAATTCGCTATAGCTTGAAGCGTTTCATCATTGCAACAATGTAGAGGCAGATGTGGGAGACTGACCCAAACCGGGACCTCCGATGGCACATCATTTTTTGTATCGAATGAAAGGGTCCATCGGTTTAGATATAAGCCACGAGGACCCATGAAGTAGGGACCACTCCTAGATATAAGGTCTCTATCAGCTTTGCTTTCAAATAAGAAGGAGAAGAATCCCTTTGCACAAAAGCAGTGTTGTAGCCCCCCAGATATCAAGGGCATCCAGTTCTTATTTATCCAAACCTCCATAGTATTTGGCGAAGGCCAGATCCCCGTGAAATGGCCTATCAGAACCTTCTCACTCAAAGCTAGGGATTTTAGTCTTGAACTTGCTGACTTGATATGGATCCTAGGGCTGCTTGCTTCACGAAGTTCACATCACTGGTATCTGGGACAGGTAGAGGTGGGGGAGAAGTAGTAGCCACCAAAATTTTGAAAGCTTCGTCTAAGAGTCTTTGACGCTGCTCCGGGCTCAGATCCCAGGGTCGATCCATAACAATGGCTTCCCTGGAAGATCCCATATCTGATTCACATGACCATACCACAAATTTGGTCAACCTCAAGATGCGTGTGGCAGCAAAACTCTCAGATACACAGGCAAGCTGCTGAGCCCTGCATGCACTCTGGATGAGCACAAACTAGAGCAGGCTTGCTATTCAAATAAGAAGGAGAAGAATCCCTTTGCACAAAAGTAGTATTGCAGCCCCCCAGATATCAAGGGCATCCAGTTCTTATTTATCCAAACCTCCATAGTATTTGGCGAAGGCCAGATCCCCGTGAAATGGCCTATCAGAACCTTCTCACTCAGAGCTAGGGCTTTTAGTCTTGAACCTGCCGACTTGATATGGATCCTAGGGCTGCTTGCTTCACGAAGTTCACATCACTGGTATCTGGGACAGGTAGAGGTGGGGGAGAAGTAGTAGCCACCAAAATTTTGAAAGCTTCGTCTAAGAGTCTTTGACGCTGCTCCGGGCTCAGATCCCAGGGTGGATCCATAACAATGGCTTCCCTAGAAGATTCCATATCTGATTCACATGACCATACCACAAATCTGGTCAACCTCAAGATGCGTGTGGCAGCAAAACTCTCAGATACGCAGGCAAGCTGCTGAGCCCTGCATGCACTCTGGATGAGCACAAACTAGAGCAGGCTTGCTATTCAAATAAGAAGGAGAAGAATCCCTTTGCACAAAAGTAGTGTTGCAGCCCCCCAGATATCAAGGGCATCCAGTTCTTATTTATCCAAACCTCCATAGTATTTGGAGAAGGCCAGATCCCCGTGAAATGGCCTATCAGAACCTTCTCACTCAGAGCTAGGGATTTTAGTCTTGAACCTGTCGACTTGATATGGATCCCAGGGCTGCTTGCTTCACGAAGTTCACATCACTGGTATCTGGGACAGGTAGAGGTGGGGGAGAAGTAGTAGCCACCAAAATTTTGAAAGCTTCATCTAAGAGTCTTTGACGCTGCTCCAGGATCAGATCCCAGGGTGGATCCATAACAATGGCTTCCCTGGAAGATCCCATATCTGATTCACATGACCATACCACAAATCTGGTCAACCTCAAGATGCGTGTGGCAACAAAACTCTCAGATACGTAGGCAAGCTGCTGAGCCCTGCATGCACTCTGGATGAGCACAAACTAGAGCAGGCTTGCTATTCAGATGTAGTGGAATGGACCAGAGCACATGGTGGCTTGCTATGGCAGAGCTCACGGTGGGCTGCGATGGCAGAGCTCACGGTCAGGTAAAAAAATCGATAGCTCAGTGAAACCAAAGACATAAGCCAAATTTGATATAGAGCAACACAAAATATCAAGATATATTAATCATATTGTGTCCCCTTAATAAACAATTTAAATATTTGGTAGTGCAGAGTACCGGTTCTCTCAAAACAGGGAATTTACCAGATCCCCAAGTAGCGGTTATTCTCTCTATCTGGATAAATAAGTTTTTAATTGTTTTGTCCTAAACGAATGCAAACAACTTTAATTCATATATTTTAGACCCATCTTTGTTTCTTCTCTTCAAGATGAATGCAATTAATTGGAGACGATAGTAACATTGGGATTTTATAATACAATTGGGGATCCAAATCCATAATAGCATGTTAAATTATGGGTAGGAGAAGGTTCTATCCCCATGGCTCCTAAAGCATAAAATGACATCAAACAATGAAAACACTGTTTTATATAAATGACGAGATCATTCCATAGAAGTGACTTCTATACAATCTCATTAAGGTGCCTTTCATGAGAAACTATAAGTTTGTGAAGGTCTCTTACCTCTTCCATTTCATCTAAGAATCCCATCCATGTGTACTCAAGAACTTCAAACATAATATAGTATTGCAGATTTGTGACAAAATGGTTCATTTCATTTCTTAGTGTTTGACATCATCTTAAAATGGATACAAGTTGTTGCTTCCCACAACCATCACTAGTGGCAAATAGGCGAGCAATAGAGCAGTTTTTCTTCATAGTCTTCCATGTAGCGCTCAGATCATGTTCCACACGTTTAAGCTTCCAAAGAATTTTAAAAAATTTAAGAGACCTGGCAATCACAGACTCTGTAAAGATGGTATTCAGAGGATATCTTGCATTATATTCCAGTGAGAAAACATCCCACCCCCCTGTCTTCTCACTGGGTCATCATATTGAGCATTGGAGGCACCAATTGCACTCTCCATTAGCCTTGAAAGCTTGAAAGAGCTTATAGTGTTAGCCGGTTGAGAGAGATTAGGGTCCACATTGTCCATGAGATATTGAATGGAGTCACCTTGGTCGATAAACAAGTATCTCTTAAATGCAAGGCAATGTACTCTGAACTTGAATTGACCATACATTTTTTCTATCATGCGTTGATCGATCCTCTTAGCTGCTTCTACAACCAATATTTCCAATGCCTTAGTTTCCTCATAACTAAGGCCGCCCCTCCTTGCCAAGGTTCATGCAGCTTCAACAAGTTGCATCTGAATTCATGTGAGGCTTAGTCACAACACACTTTTTTAGGGGGTACTTCAAGCACGAGTTGCATCTGGAAATACATGTGAATGGTTTTGCTGATAGAGCCACACCATATCTCTACTATAAATTGAGTTATGTAGTATATCACATGTTCGACATCTGTTACTCTTGCTCACTATCTCTATTATTTTTGTTGTCTATAAAAAATATGATGATAGGGAAAGATCGTCTCCTTGCATAAGTAGCTAATGATATCATTGTTTTGGACGTTGGTTGAGAGACCAGGTTCCACCTTCTCAACAAAATCTTTGGTGAGACAGAGGGATCAACCAGACCGATGGCTCCAAACAAGGACCTAGTGATCTGCTGAGTTCCTGGGATTTTGGTTGCTCAGTGCAGCCAAGGCCACTACGTTGCCCTTTCCTACATTCTGTTGGAAATGCTCAAGAGCTATGGGGAACACAAACATGTCTCCCTTCTCAAGCATTTTGTAGAACAATATATTGGTTTCCAATGGCAATGAAGCCAACGTAAGCGACGTGACGCAATGACAGATGCGTAGAAAACACACAAAGTTCAACGACGGGGAATTATTTGTTAAAGGGATGACGGGGAATTTGAAGATTTTGGAAACACGTGGCACATTATTATTTGTTAAAGGGACGACGAGGAATTTGGAATCTAGAACAATGTTTTACAAACCTGCCTTCAAATAAAAAAACGATTTCAGCGTAAATATTTTGAGAAGTATTGTTTAAATATTTTAATTATAATATATGTTTTACAAATTACTTATATATTGAATTAGTTTTATAAATATAAAAAATTAATAAATAAGGTTAATTTATTTATGGTATTAATTTGGAATAAGTTTAATTTAGAGTATTTAACTATTGTAGGTTTAACTAGTTGACAAGCGATTTAGTCATTGTAAATAGTATTGTTATCACAGATCTTGTAGTTGCCTCGATAGATGAATCCAATACTGGATGGCAGAGGAGACAGGAGACCAAAGCCGTGAGCTACGAAAACCCTAAGCCCCCAAAGATGGATGGTTGTCACGTCGGTTAGGGATTCCTTCACTTTATGCCACTAGAGAATCCTAAGTGAAAAAGGGAGAGACGCATATCAATCGTGAAAGGAAAAACACAAGACAAATCACCAGATCAAACTCCTGACAGAGAATACGTAAGGTGAGTGTATGAAACCCTATATTCAAGGATGACCCATAAATTAAGAATACCTGAGTAGGGTGGTTATTATAGATTGGAAATGTTACTCAAGTGATAATATCAGGTGTCTTATGAAGATTCAAATCAGATCTAGGATTTTAGTGTGTCGGTTCAGATGATCAAACCCAGACCTTAGGGGGGATTTAAGCAGATAATTGAGAAATCCATAGGACGTAGTTAATAATGACAATTACAGCTTCTTGCACACTAACTTGGATGAATTATTTGACAATGAAAAATACCCAAGTGAAGTCGGACAAAATACACAGAAAAAACTGGTTGGCAAACCAAACAGGGCTTTTTTATCCTAGACTGAAACCATTTCCTGGAGATGGACAGAGGAGTCCAAGCTTGAATTTTTTGAGGGAGAGGGGTATTTTCAGTGGGCCGAAAAAAACCCATATCGCCAAAATTGCATATTCCCAGCCATATTTGGTTTGGTGATTTTACTACTTCTAAGGGAGGGTTTTTTTCAGTTAAAGCAATGGTCGGAAATGCATATAAAAATTAAATGAGAGAGAAATTACCTATGAGACGTACCTGGATTTTTTAGATGGCCTCAAAACTGATGAAGAATGCTACCTCCTTAATTAAATGAACTTTTCCGGAGAGAATCTTAATGTTGTTAAGCCTCAATCAATCACCTAAGCGCCCTCTTCAACCTACCCAATCAGAGAAAAATCAGAAGATAAGACAAACGAATAGGATCTACAAAATAAGGAAATGATAGGAAGCAAAATTCATTAAGAAATAAACACTCCCTGATCAGAACACCCAAGAGCCAGGCAAATGGTGAGTTTCCCCACATATGCGCCCTCTCTCCTAGCGTGCCTCCTTCCCTATAGATGAAATGGGTAAAGAAAAATATGCAAGATATATCCAAAAACAAGCTCATTATAGAAGAGCAACAATTCCAATCATTAGATCATNATACACAGAGAGTAATCCCAGACAAATCTTCTATTCAATATTCTGGTGCCAAATCTCATGAATACAATGGGGGGGGGGGGTCACCTCTCTTAAATAGTTTGAGAGTGTTCCCACATTCTAACCAACTATCATCCGATGATCAATATTAAGACATATTCGACGATGGAGATAAAAAATACAAAGATCAATACATGGATCAAGTGACTGGGTCAACCAAGTAGGACACCTATCCTAGGTGAAAGTTACGATATAACATAAAGTGTGACATAGTACTACATGAGAGGGGATCACTATGGGATTAATTCACCCTAGGCCCCTTTATAACTTTAAATCATACGATATAACAATGGAATACATCATTATCCAAGTAGAGGGGGCGCCCCTTGGGGGGGTTTCCTCACTGGCTGAACCAAAATAAAATAATCTGGACATCTGAAAAATGTTGGAGGACTGTTCGGGATGCTGAGACACGTCATCTGCCAAAATTCCAAGCCATTTCATTGACCCAGGAGGCCAAATCGATTTTTTCAGTGAATTCTCTAGTTCATTTTTTGTTGGTACATCCTCTGAAACTGATAAAAATTACCATAACTCTGCTCAAGATGAAAAACGGGGAAAACTGACTGCTCTAGATTATATGGAGACAAAATAATGGTATAATTGACTATTCATACCCCTTGGAACACTGCATTGCTCTAGGAGAACCCAACATACTACCATCTGTGATAAAATTTGATCATTTGGCCAATAATTAAGTGATAATAATCACTTATTAGGAGAACCGGGGCCAAACTCCCAAAACTGAAACCACAGTATTGGGTTTGGGCATGTCTGGAACAAATATAAACCATGTTGTTTTTTGAGTCATTGCCTTGGGAACTGTGCTTGACTTGGTCAACTGGGTTGACCTAGTCAAAGTACCCAAACCGAAGTTGAGATACTGCATCGATATGATCTTGTAAGCATCCAGGGTAAGAATTGCTCCAATGGTGTATATGAAAACCAAGCTAAAATCAAGTTATTCATAATCATGGTGACAAATAATAATAATAATAGTAAGATGCGCATGTGCTTCTAAAGAATCTCAGAACTTTCTGGAAGTCTGCTTGCTCATGCCATACTTACAAAGTGTAAACAATGCTGGGTGAGGGTGGAAAACAAAGGCCAAGGAAAAGGGTAATGACTTTAGACTGACTTTGACTTTGTTATTTATCCAAATAATGACAAGTACACAATATCAAAATGACATATGCATGGGAGATAAACAATAGGGAATGGTGGTGTCTCACAGGTGGATGAGTTGATATGAAAAGTGTCCATTCAACTTTAACAACATGTCTACGACTCACATCCAACCTAAAGATCAAGCTTCGTGAGGATCTTTTCTAGGACCCTTGCGTTGAGTAAACAAGAAACTTTAGTGAAGAGATCCTAGGGGACACTTAGAATTAGTTGTTCCTTACTCCATCTCACATCAAAACCCGTAGGCTCTGTGAGGAATTAATCATTACATCTCAATAAGATGGCCAACGGTCTTTAGATTTAGCATTTGTTTATCCACTGCTTTATTTGGGCCTATAACAATTTCACTTCATAACCCTTTTTTATTTGTGTCTAAAGACACAATTTACAACTTTATTTGTGGGCTTGCATTTCATAATATATAACATATAACACATAATGCATGTAATGATGGTAGACATATTGATTCAAGTTTTAGCTAACACCTTCTAGGGAAACTAGGGGAAATATCCATAGTCAAGACCAAACATCGGGGGCAACTGAACAAAGAGGTCAAGGCTTCAAAAACCAACTCGCATAATCTTAGGAACCAACACCAGCGATTTCTCCTGGCCCCAATGGATCAAGGCATTGGCAAGTTTTGTTGCACAACTCACAATCGAGACACAAAACAACATGGGATCCATCATGCATAGAGGTAAAAATGGGGAAATGATCTTCAATCTCACAAGTCTCACAATGTCTAAGTCACATGATAAGTTTCCAATGGATGAAATTGGATGGATGGGGACAAGTGATAGATGGCACCAACCTAGAAGTAAGGTTTACTATTTGTACAAGAATGGCATAGCAACAATATTCACATCAATTCCCTTGAATCGGCATAACATAGGTTAAATCATTAGTACATATAAGCATAGGTCACCATAATCATCCCACATGACAAGCATAGGTGTTTGGCATACATCATAGAGCAAAATCAAACCAAAGAAGCGTATACCTGATCTCACCATATATACTTGTCTCCAATTGATAAGCCCCTCCATAACTGTGTGTACCAACTTTGATCTGCTGCTCTACTCCAATGAACTAGGTCATCACTGAAATCATCTCAATGGATTCCTGAATCTCAGTCCTGGCAAGGAAAATCTGATGAACAAGGCTCTGGAATGGCTGAAGATGTAATGATCCATGCTAATATCCCATGTGAAAAATAGCCTGGAATAGAATAAATGATAAGTTGGTATGTTGCATCATGGTAGCCTAGTTGCAAATGTATATGTGATAACATCTGGATCCAACTAGGACTAGTTCTCTAATCAAGAGAGTGCTTGAGAACCTCATAAATCTCTGGTCCGCAACACCATCAACAACAAATAATCCAACACTTCCAACTTTCTGCTTCCTCTTTAGGTATTACCTGTTTTTGTGCACATGGAAGCAAGAAATACTAGAGCAACGTGGGAAATAAAATGTCGAAAAGTAAATTCTACTCTAATCAATTCAAATACAGTAAATGGACTAATACATAGATAAAACTCAGTAACTAGAAGACTCATGCATTAATAAAAAAGACTCAACTACTTCTTAGAGAGCTTATTTAACCCTACCTACCCTAATCTAACTAATCAAAAAAGTGCTAAGTAAAATCATAGATCCAATGCAACCACTTGATGAACGAATCAATTGAGATTTCTTTACAGTTAATGACACAAAAAGTTAGAGACCGCTTGGAAGTAATGTGAAAAAAAATTGAAGCCATTTTGACTTGTTGTGTGAGAATGAGACATGGATAATACGAAATAAAATCATGCCAGGGCTGCGAATGATTTTTGCAAACTTTATCCATCAAGATATTGATAGGATCATAAAAGTGGCACGAGTTTGTTCTTGATGGAAGAAGGCAATATGACTCAATTCTTCCACTCTAGGTAATTCTTTGTTTTCTCCTATTCCCAACTACGACATTCAATTATATTCACTCTCGAGAAAATAGAGGAAACAAATGGGGACAAGTTGTAATGTAATGAAACTGAGAATGAGATCAAGCCCATTTGTTGCTAAAAAATGGAGAAAAGATGAAATTGGTCTTTATGCACCTTCTCCAACTTCCCATAAGAAATATTTATAAATTGAAAGATATTACTCATTACAGATGATCGAGAAGGGAAATGAAGCACATTTTCTCCAATTATGTGACCATGCTCAAACTCATGACTAAAAAGTTCAAAAGTAACAGCTTGATTAGAACACAAACCCATACAAGAGACTTGAAAAGTCAGAACGGGAGGGTGGATTCAAAATTTTCTCTCAGGTGACTTAGAATTGATCGCAGAAATTGATGAGAGAAAAAAGTTTTCAATTGAATTCCAGGGATGATTGTAAAATTTGAAGCAAGGTCAATATCCACACATTGACCGACATCCTAATTAAGGATTGGATAAGGAATTTTATTGATACCATTAGGACAAGAATGTTTTTTATCAAGTTGACTTACAATCATATCATAATTATTAGGTGACTGATATTCTTCTGAGATACAATCAAAATTTGATTCAAATCAATCATCAATTAGGCAATGAGGATCTTTGATGGATTCACATCTGAGTGAAGCAACTATGGATGGATGGATATTTTTATCTCCCTCTTTATTTGTGCCTTCTTCAGGTAAAGATGATAAGATTCTAAGAAGCTCCCCTTCTATATCAATATCAAGGTCATAATCATCATTATCTTGCATCGAAGGGTCATTCAAAGGCATATTCATTGTTGGCTCAGGAAAGGAGGAATAAATTTGATGAGGAAAATCACCAGTTAGCTCATAATGGTTATCCTGATCATCTTGGTCAGATTGTTCCTCAACAACAACATCATTATATGATTGAATGGACTCATCAATTTTTTTACCCCATTCTTCTCTTAATAAATTAGTGAACATGTCATATCCAGTGATAGATCCTGGTGCTAACGCATATAACCAAAAAATGGCATTACCTCCTAAGGATTCACCTAGGGCTCACATATAGATATATTCATGCTCTATGCCCAGGGATTCCATATAACACCAAAAATCATCCAAGTGGCTTTGAATTGATTTGATTGAATTTGCAAAGAATTGAGGAAACCCTTCATTGTATCCTTTCGACATAGGATGAGGTGCCTCGTAGACTTAAAAGAAGTCAAGACGAGCTAGAAGTTGTTTTTTAAGTTTGGTTGGATTTTCCTTGACTTCTTTGAGATATTGGAGGAATAAATTTGAGTTCATTATGATTTATGGGATGGGTTCGCTTCTTAGTGGAGTCAAGTTGTGGAGTTGCCAGGTGAACGGATTGTTGTGTTCACCAACGGATAATGTCGTAGGAGAGATGAGTGAAACACATGCAGTGATTATAAAAATTAAGCAAATAAAATGTAATCACTGAAATTAAACCGGATGTGATGTGAATGATAAGAATATAAATGCATTCACAGACACCGAAGGTAAATATGATGAACCAATGTAAGCCTCTACCTCCCTGGAAACGATGCCAAAAATGTTATCACGGATCTTGTAGTTGACTCGATAGATGAATCCAATACTGGATGGTAGAGGGGACAGGAAACCAAAGTCGCGAGCTACGGAAACCCTAACCCCCAAAAGATGGATGGTTGCCACGTCAGTTAGGGATTCCTTCGCTTTATGCCACTAGAGAATGAAAAAGGGGTAGACCCAGATCAATCCTGAAAAGAAATACCGAAGGCAAATCACCAGATTATACTCCTGGCGGAGAATACGTAAGGTGAGTGTCTGAAACCCTAGATTCAAGGATGAGCCAAAAATTAAGGATATCTGAGGAGCATGGTTATTATAGACTGGAAATGTTACTCAAGTGATAATATCGGGTGGTTTATGAAGATTCAAATTAGATCTAGGATTTTAGTGTGCTGGTTCAAATGATTAAACCCAGACCTTGGGGGGATTTAAGCAAATAATTGCGAAATCACTAGGACATAGTTGATATTGCCAATTACGGCTTCCTACGCACTAACTTGGATGAATGATTTGACAATGAAAAATACAAGTGAAACCATACAAAATACACAGAAAAAACTGGTTGGCAAACCAAACAGGGGTCCAAGATTGACGTTTTTGAGGGAGAGTGGGTTTTTCGGTGTGACGGACAAAACCTGGATCGACAAAATTGTAGATTCCAGGTGCAATTTAGTCCGGTGATGTTTCCTACGTCTAAATGAGTGTTTTGCAATTAAAGCAATGATGGGCAATGCATACAGAAATTAAATGAGAGAGAAATTACCTGTGAGTCGTACCTGATTTTGTATATGGACTCATAACTAATGAATAATTCTACCTCCTTAATTGAATGTACTTTTCTTGAGAGAATCTTGATGTTGTTAAGCCTCAGACAATCACCCAAGCGCCCTCTTCAACCTGCCCAATCAGAGAAAAACCAAAAGATAAGACAAATGGGCAGGATCTACAAAATAAGGAAAGGATAGGAACCAAAATTCATTAAGAAATAAATACTCCCCGATACAAACACCCAAGAGCGGGGAAAATGGTGAGTTTCCCCATAGATGCGCCCTCTCTCTCCTAGCCCACCTCCTTCCCTGTAGATGAAATGGGTAAAGAAAAATATGCAAGATATATCCCGAAACAAGATTAGTATAGAAGAGAAGCAATTCCAATAATCAGATCATTAACTCATTTACAAAATACACAGAGAGTAATCCCAGACAAATCTTCTATTCAATATTCCAGTGCTAGAGCTCATGAATACAACGGTGGGGGGGGGGTCACCTCTCTTAAATAGTTTGAGAGTGTGCCCACATTCTAACCAACTATCATTCGACGGTTGAGATTAAGACATATTTTACGGTGGATATAAAAAATACAAAGATCAATACATGGATCAAGTGATTGATTCAACCAAGGGACACACTTCGCTCAAGGACACCTATCCTAGGTGAAAGTCACGATATAACATAAAGTGTGACATAGTAATACATGAGAGGGGATCACTAGGGGGTTAATTCACCCTTGGACCCTTTACAACTTCAAATCATATGATATAATAGTGAAATACATCACTAGCCAAGTAGAGGGGGTGCCCCTTGGGGGGATTTCCTCACTGACTAATCCAAAATAAAATAATCCAGACATCTGCTGATTGAAAACTGCTGGAAGACTGTCTGAGATGCTGAGACACGTCATCTACCAAAATTCCAAGCCATTTCATTGACCCAGGAGGCCAAATCGATTTTTCAGTGAATTCCCTAGTTCATTTTTTGTTGCTACATCCTCTGAAACTGATAAAAATTACCATAAATCTACTCAGGATGAAAGTTGGGGCAAACTGACTACTCTAGATGATCTGGAGACACAGAAGAACGGTATAAGTGACTATTGATACCCCCTAGAACACTGCACTGCACTAGGAGAACCCAACATATTGCCATCTGTGATAAAATTTGATCATTTGGCCAATAATTAAGTGACAATAATCACTTATTAGGAGAACCAGTGCCAAACTCCCAAAACTGAAACCACAGTATTGGTTATGGGCATGTCTGGAATAAATATAGATCATGTTGTTTTTTGAGTCACTAACTTGGGAACCGTGCTTGACTTGGTCAACTGGGTTGGCCAGGTCAAAGTACCCAAACCGAAGGTGAGATACTGCATCAATATGATCTTGTAAGAATCTAGGGTAAGAATTTCTCTAATGGTGTATATAAAAACCAAGTTTAAATCAAGTTATTCATAATAATGGTGACAAATAATAATGATAGTAAGATGTACCTGTGCTTCTGAAGAATCTCAGAACTTTATGGAAGTCTGCTTGTTCATGCCATACTTACAAAGTGTAAACAATGCTAGGTGAGGGTGGAAAACAAAGGCTAAGGCAAAGTGTAATGACTTTAGACTGACTTTGACTTTGGGATTTATCTGAATAATGACAAGTACACACAACCAAAGTGACATATGCATGATAGATAAACAATAGGGAATGGTGGTGTCTCATAAGTGGATGAGTTGATATGAAAAGTGTCCATTCAACTTTAACAACATGTGTACTAATCACATCCAAGTTAAAGATCAAGCTCCGTGAGGATCTGTTCTAGGACCCTTGCATTGAGTACACAAGAAACTGTAGTGAAGAGATCCTAGGGGACACTTAGAATTAGTTGTCCCTTACTCCATGTCACATCAAAACCCGTAGGCTCCATGAGGAATTAATCATTACATTTCAATAAGATAGCCAACATTATTTAGATTTAGCATTTGTTTATCCACTGCTTTATTTGGGCCTTTAACAATTTCACTTCATAGCCCTTTTATATTTGTGTCTAAAGACACAATTTGCAACTTTATTTGTGGGATTACATTTCATAATATATAGCATATAACACATAATGCATGTAATGATGGTAGACATATTGCTTCAAGTTTTAGCTTACAGATTCTCGGGAAACTAGGGGGGAATATCCATAGTAAGGACCAAACATTGGGGGAACCGACCAGAGAGGTCAAGGCTTCAAAACCCAACTCACCTAAGCTCAGGAACCAACACCAACGGTTTCTCTTGGCCGAGAAGGATCAAGGCATCGGTAAGTTTTGTTGCACAACTCAAATTCGAGACACAAAACAACATGGGATCCATCATACATAGAGGTTAAAATGGGGAAAGGATCTTCAATCTCACAAGTCTCACACAATCTAAGTCATTGGATAAGTTTCCAATTGATGAAACTGCATGGACGGGGACAAGTGATATATGGAACCAACCTAGCACTAAGGCCCTACTATTTGTACAAGCATGGCATGAGCAATAGTCTCCGCATCAAGTCCTTTGATTGGTCATAACATAGGTTAAAGCATTAGTACATATAAGCATAGGTCACCATAATCATCCAAACATGACAATCATAGGTGTTTGGAATACATCATAGAGCAAAATAAAACCAAATACGTGTACACCTGATCTCACCATATATACCTATCTCCAACTGATAAGCCCCTCTATAACTGTGTGTGCCAACTCTGATTTGTTGCTCTACTCCAATGAACTAGGTCATCACTGAAATCATCTCAATGGACTCCTGAATCTCAGTCCTGGCAAGGAAAATTTGATGAATAAGGCTCTGGAATGGCTGAAGTTGTAATGATCCATGCTAATACCCCATGTGAAAATAGCCTGGAATAGAATAAAGGATAAGTCTACATGCTATATCATTGTAGGCCAGCTGCAAATGTATATGTGATAACAAGTATGAATATTTAGTGAACAACTTTCTTAGTTGTTTATACATTGTTCTTATATTCATAAAATGTGGGATGTGATTCAACAGGTCAAAGGTTTGATCTATGACTGATCTTCAAGATGCACTAAAAAGTTGGTACAACTTTCCCACATCAACAAATTATCTATCTCTATCGTCTCTTCTTATTTGGAGCACTTGGTTGGCATGGTACAAAGCCACTTTCAAAGACAAACCGATCCCTTCTGAAGTATATGCTTTTAAGAGCTAAGCTATTTTGGAAATCATGCAAAATATATTGACAAAAAAGAAGGCCAAAATGATTTATGAAGAAGAGGTGGACATAACATATCATTGGTGTTATTTCGATGAGGCCTCCCAAGTGGACCCTGCATTGGGTGGGGTAGGGGTAATTATTTATTCTTCCACCTATGAGTGGGCTAATTTTCCTTGGTTCTTAGCAGAAGCACAAATAACTAGGACAAGATGTTGGCTCTCAATACTATGTTACAGTTGGCATTGTCTATGGATATTCAAAGATTACATGTATTTGGAGACTTAGCCTTGGTTATAAATTAGATGAGATTAAAGAGAAGTCCTCAAAGAATATATCTACAACCCATATATGAAGAGCTTGTGTGAATATCAACTTGATTCCATGAGATTAGTGATCAACGTGCTTTTAAAGAAAGGAACTTAATTGTTGATCAACTATCAAAGATCGGTTTGCAGTTTGGTGAGGTGTATGGCAGAAATGGGAATGTCAAAATGACAACTTCATGAAGGACAATCCTGGACCTATACATTTGTAGTCCTTTGAAGCCTCAAATGCAGCCTGATAGTTGGATCTCAAACACATTGAGTTGCTTCAAGTTTTTATGATGGATTTTTTATATGGAAAACAAGGTTTGTTTCATGTTGTTGGAAAATGCATTTTCTTTTCTAAAAAGTTGAAAACATTTTGAATCTATATCCAAAATTGAAAATATGTGGAAGTTAATCTTTATCTTCAACAATATTTGGGGACAATAATATGTAACTGACATCTAGTTGTTAAAAATGTGTTTTGTTATTAATAATAAAATGTGATATTTTTCCCATGGAAAAAAATAAATATTAATTACTCTATAAATTGGATATGGGTCTTCATTGTACTATGGTGATCAAAGTGATTGTATCCTAGAATTTTCCCTTCAAGTCATGAGTATTTTTTTTTAAAGATTTTACCATATAATTTATGTGTCTTTTTGAATTTGTTATTTTGTTGTGATCATGTAATTGTTTAGAAAATCCAATTTTAGAGTGACTTCATATCTATAGTAAAAAAAATGTTAAGCTATGTGTCTTTTTGAATTTGTTATTTTGTTGTGATCATGTAATTGTTTAGAAAATCCAATTTTAGAGTGACTTCATATCTATAGTGAAAAAAATGTTAAGCTATGTGTCTTTTTGAATTTGTTATTTTGTTGTAATCATGTATTTGTTTTGAAAATCCAATTTTAAAAATGTATTAAGCTATGTGTCTTTCTAAATTTATTATTTTGTTGTAATCATATATTTGTTTAGAAAATCCAATTTTAAAATGATTTAAGATCTACAATCAAAAAATGCAAGAACACTATCTACATATAATACCCTTTAAATCTAATCCTAAAGATAAATGGGTGTGGTTAAAATTCATTTTTTTTGATGTGTTTTTGATGCATCTAACTTTATCGATAGTTTTGTATTTAAAATTAGCTAACAAAAAAAACACTTCACATATCCTTGAAAATGCCCTTACAAAATTTTATTCTCTCATGGTTAACCATCCATTCCATATGTTATATTTGTAGTACCACACCAACACTATCTATTGCATCATAACATTTCTTACTTTTTCCAAGAGAAAATAACTATACTTTATTATGTATAAGTGAGATTGCACATGGCCTTACAAAATTGAAAGTTGTATACAACCATAAAGGCACCAAAGTGGACAACAATGCGGTTCTAACAGCTAGGACAAACATACCACAAAAAGGCCCAGATCAAAGGATCACAAAAAAGGCCAAATCACCATCACAAAACAGAGACCATATAGTCAACATAAAAGAGTACATTGAGAGCCGTAATGGACCCATGAGCCATCTTCCCAACGTTCATAAAAGAAGAAACCAACCTCTGCCTCATGACCTTTTTTAGAGGGTTGATAAGCCAGGTGATTAAAGGACCTGTATATATGCGAGAAGGAGATATCACGAAACTGATAAATCAATGAACGAGTCCTTTTTAACCAAGCCGTGAGATGAAGGATTTTAATTCCTCATTTATTCTTTGCCCAATCAATGATAACTTTCGAGTATTTGAAGACACAAATCTCATCCAAGCTAAGACTGGAGGAGAAATGTAGAAGGATCCATAATGATTGTAGCTCTCCCATGGTATTGGATCTTGGGCCACAACATATCCAAATATTGTAGAAGCAATTTGGATTAAAAAACAACATAAACCCCGTAGCACATGAGAGGGAACTCTGAATTGAGGAACCATAAAAAAACCCCACAGTTTTATCATATAGAATAGGGACCAATGACTGAACGATTTTTGGGGACTTTCCACTCACCAACAAACCCTTAGGGCTTTCCTTGAAAGCTGCTAGACCTTTAAAACAAACCGAAACAGGCTTGTAACTTTCTGTAACTCATTTAAAGCATTCTGATTTCGTAAGAGCTTCATACAACTCTGTAAAAATGTCGACAATGTACTTACTTTCTCTGTCGAAGCTTCTTGAGACTGTGACTGCTGTTGATGCTGCTGCGCAGGTGCTACTGTTGTGCTCGGATCAACAAAGTCTTTTTTGGCTTCCATAAATGTTTCTTTTTCTCTTCCCACATTGAAGGTTGGAACTTTCTCTGGGGTCTTATGAACCCAAGCCTCGTCAAGATGTTTCTCCTTATTCTGGACTTGTGTCGTAGCTCCACTCCTTGTAACAACGTTAATGGCTGGGACAGGTCTTTGCTCTACAGTAATCATCTGAATATTCTGAGGAGGAGCGCTATTTATTTCTTGTATCTTGGCTATCAGCTGCGGGCATTGCTCAATGACATGATCTACTGCTCGGCAATATCGACATGTCATAGTTGGGTTCCGATAGTCTCTGGCTAGATGTCCCGCCTGGTTACAGTTATAGCACATAATTTGGCCTCGACCTCTTCCAGACATACCACCATGACCACGACCTCCAAAAGTACCTCGACCTGATGTATTACCACGGTAACCATATCCATCATTTCCTTGTGCATCGTTTTGTACCCTATAAGCATCATATGTTCGCTCTCACATAAGGTCAAAGCTGCGACATTCCTCTTCGTTGTGTCCCACTGACTTACAGAACTTGCAATAGGGATTCTTAGGGACTTGCACATATCTTTGTAGCAAATAGCAGTCTTCAGTTCGATGCTGGCCAGTTGTTCTACAAATATCACAATATAGAACATTAGGGTTAAATGGGTTCGGCGCACCAGTATTCAGGTAATTTCTTAGCGCAGGGGATTGTTCCTTGTCATGACCTTCTGTCCTACATCGTGTACACCACACCTCTTCATGAATAGATTTCCCTTTTTTCATGTCGCGCAGCTCCAAAGCCATTTCTGCTATCTGCGCTTGTATTTGGGCTATGCCAGAATTATCTTCGACAGGAGCTGTCTCTAGTTTCATGGCAATCTCCAAAGCCTCTTGCTGATCAGCAACCTTCTGTTGCATGAGTGGCGTTCTGATATGAGGTAATAAGGCTGTAATGAACCATTCTTTATGTTGCGCTGGTCCAATAGTGAAACTAACTTGATCTAGCAGAACTTTGAACCTCTGATCAAAGTCCCAAACTGATTCACCTCGTCTCTACTGAATCTCTTTCAATTTAGTTATACACTGTGATTCTGATTTAGGCTTCTTGAACTCTTTGATCATTGATGCTTTAATATCAGCCAAGACATGGTTCTGAGTACTGGAAAACTTCATAAACCAAGTCAAGGCTCGGTCTCTAAAAGAAGTGACCAGCTGCGCCCTTCTTACATCTTGATCCAAAATGTTCTTAGTTGTCCACACAGCTTCGCATAAAAACCAAAACTGTTCTGGATCCTCTGATCCAGTTCCTTTGAAAACTGGGAGCTTGATATCATCATTCATATGGGCCATAGCGGATTGAGGGGGGGGGAGAGCTTACTGGGGTAGACTGACTTGCGATCGGAATACTCGGGCTAGGGTTACTACCAGACTGCGATGGGTTCCCAGGGGTAGCAGATCTTCGCTGCGAGGTTATAGGAGGATTTCTAACAAAAGGGGTTTCTTCAGATTCAGGGTCTTCTGGCGTATACTCGGTATTCTGACCTAGGATATAGGATTCTAGGTTTCTCTTGTATCTTTTACCACTTCGCAACAAACCACTTTGCTCGTCGAAGTTACTTTCACTTCCAAACATAGGTTAGTAAAAATAATTTTAGCAATATGATTCTATAAGGAATATGCCCTTCTCAGCCAAGAGCATTTTAATTTGCAGACTAAATGAATTTAGGTACTTACCCCTTGGTCCTTTAAAGAACTGCCTTTCAACTTCGCTAAAAGAGGTATTTGTGTCAATGGCAAATTCTGTCACAAAATATTCAAGGGTTCGCATTGTCCAGAAATCAACAGCTTGTGATATCGCGTTATTCACTCTTTTCAATATATTAACTCTTGCTGGGGTCCAGTCAGGAAACTGATCTTCTTGGAATTTCGTCCTTCTCTCTGTCAACCTGGATAACCGCTGGTGCAATTCTATGGGATACTACCAAAGAAAATTTTGTAAATATCAGCAAAAGCGTACCTTTGCAAGAATTCATCTGAGCTACGACGAGGATCCTTATTTTCTTGTTCAACAAATTTCTGATATGTAGCTTCAACCCAATCATCGATTTCTTTTACTGAGGGCCTCCAAAACATAGCCCTTTAGGTACGACGTAAATCCCTCTTGAGCAGATACTGAGTTCAACCGGCAACGAAACCAATTTGTTGGGCTATAGGGCAGACCCGGGTTTTATACCATTAACTTTGCACCAACAAACAGACCCACAGTGTTGGCCCTTTCGACAACAACCCGCGAACAGGTTGCAGTCTCACCCGAAATAGCTATGGGGTGCCGTAGAACCAGGTTTCTGCAAGCAGAAGAGGGATATTATTGTACCTTTAGCCTTAACAACAAATATTTATACCAAACAGAGCTTCGATATTCACTTAATTAGCTTCGCAGTTAGATAAAAGACGTTTCTTGCTTAGCCCTTAACTGAGAATTCACAACGAAGTTAATATTAACAGTTATCTTACTTTATCAATTATCTACTTATCAATGCATAAAATAACACCATAACAGAAACAACACAAAAGAACCACAACACAAGATATAACGTGGTTCACCCCCAGTGTAGGGGCTACATCCACAAAACTGCGCTTTTATTCCACTTCTTACAAAACAACAGTTCTGATCTACGCACTCAGCAGCAGATCCGCCCTTCAAGTCTAACTACGCACTTAGCTGCAGTTCCTTTCTTTCAATCTCTAAGCTGCGCACTTAGCTGTAGTTCCTTTCCTTACAAAACCCTTTGCGCACACAGCTACAGAGGTCATCCATGCACATAGCTGGGACTTGACCTTAAAACCCAAAAATAGATCTATCTTCTTCGCATCAGATGATCCTCATTTCATTAGATAATCTTGACATATTTACATGAGTGCCTATTTATACAAGTGCACTATTACAAAATCATGGGCTTACACTTGAATTTTATGGGCAATTACAAAAAAGAGGGCTTTGACTCAACCCCGACACCCCTAAGACTATTTTGAGTTGCAACTCCGCTTACAAGCTTCCATAAAAACCGCGGAGTTACCAAAATTAGTGACTGTTAAGGTGCGTGCCCCAACAGTTTGAAAAATTATGGCTAGAGCATCCAGACTTTGAAGAAATGATTAAAACTTGGTGGGAGGAGTTGAGGGAAGGGGAGGATCCAAGCATGTACAAATTCCAACAGAGCCTGAAGGGCCTGCAGGCCAAGATTAAAAAGTGGAATAAGGAAGAATTTGGCAACATCTTCTCAGACAAAAAAATGTTGGAAATCTGCCTTCAAGAAATCCAGCTGATAGGGACAAATGAAGGATATACCTTGGAATTGAAAAAGGAGGAACCGAGTCTTTGCTCAAATCTAGAGGAAAGTGAAAAGTAGGAGAAATTTATTTGACGCCAAAAATCTCAAAACCAATGGCTAAAATAAGGGGGGAAAACATGAAGTTTTTTCATCATTCTGTCAGTCAGAATAGAATTCAAAATAATATTTTTGGGCTTAAGAATGCAAGGAGAGCTCGGGTGGAGACTAGGGAGGAAATTGAAGCTATCTCCACTTCTCGAATATCTTGAAGGATCCAAGGCAGGATCAAATGGAGGATATAGATAAAATAACACACCTTATCCCTTCCCTTATTTCTAACGAACAAAATGAGTTGTTAATGAAACCCATAACTCTTAATGAAGTGGAGGAAGAACTCTTCCAAATGAAAGAAGGTACTGCCCCTGGGCTAGATGGTTTCACGGTAAACCTTTTCCATCATTTTTGGGATATGGTTAAGATGGATGTGTGGATGATTGTGGAGGATTCCAGGGTTTTGAAGCGAATGTTGCCAGCGCTTAATGCAAATTTTCTAACCATGATCCCAAAAAGTGAAGGATCAGAATCCCTCGACAAATTCAGGCCTATAAGCCTATCTAATGGCATATATAAAAGTGTTACGAAGGTCATATCAAATCGCCTGAAACCTATCCTGCTGGGTCTTATTTCCCCGAATCAGTTGGGGTTTGTGGAAGGGAGGCATATCACTGATGGAATTATTCTGGTGCATGAAATACTGCACTCCATCAAGGTCAGAAAACTAATAGGTATGCTGGTAAAGTTGGATATTGCTAAAGCTTATGGGAAATTAAATTGGCAATTCATTAGGAAAATGCTAGCAACCTTTGGTTTTAGTAGGGAATGGATCAACTAGATTATGAATTTGGTGTCTTCAGCTTTTTTCTCAATTCTCTTGACTAGTATGCCTTTTGGAATCATCAAACCATCAAGAGGTCTGAGACAAGGTGATCCCCTATCCTCGTTCTTGTTCATTCTTATGGATGAAGGACTAGGTAGATCCATTGCTAACTTGAGAGAGACTAATGAAATCAGGGGGTTGAGATTAAACTCAGGGGTTGGGAAGAAAACCCATCAAAATTTTGTTGACAACACCATGTTGATGGGCCACCCCTCTATCTAAGAGGCTAGATAGTTCAAAAGTTGCTTACAAGATTTTGGCAAAGCGTCGGGGTTAGAAATCAACGGAAAAAAATCCCAAATCTTCTTCTTTAACACGCCCAGGATTGCTGGACGAAACATCTGTTGGATCCTAGGTTTTAAGGAGAGCTCCCTTCCATCCAAGTATCTAGGAACCCCCTTAATTAATTCAACGACCAAGAAGGGCTCATGGACATACCTCCTGGACAATATGAAAAAGCGTTTAGCGAATTGGACCATGTGACCTTTAAATTTTGGCTAGCCGACTGGTGTTGGTAAAATATGTCCTACATGCCATGCCAACTTATATTTTCTCTACTATGATGGTCCCTGAATCCATCTTAAAATATCTCTAAAATTTGCAGAGAAAAATTCTGCGGAGAGGCCCCCAGGAGCCTCGAAAGCAGGCTTTGGTTAAATGGGAGACCGCCTACTCTCCAAATATCAAGGGTGGTCTTGGTCGCATAGATCCCGAAAAGGCCATTGTGGTAAGTAGGGCAAAAATTTGGTGGAGACGGGTATCCCATTATGAGGAGCCCTGGGCTAAATTATGGCACTCCAAATATGCTGAAGGCTGGTATAAACTAGATCTCATCAGATTTTCTGAAAATAAATCTGGCTCCCGTATTTGGGGAACAACGTGGACGGGGAGGAGTTTGGATCAGAATCATAGTTTCTGGGAGGTACGGAATGGCCAAACGGCCAGGATATGGGAAGACTCATGGAAACAACTTCCTTCCCTGGGACAAGGGAGGGAGTTTCATAATCTATAGGAGGGGTGCAGGGCCCAAGGTATCTCCAGGGTTAGGGATATAAGGGAAGACAACGAGGCCACCAATTCTCATAGAATTTGGGCGCCAAGGCACTGGTAGGAATGCCTCGTCCCAGTGGAGGAAGTGGACCGTTTGGAAGAAGCTCAGGACAACAAACAGATAGGATGGAACGAGGGCAAAGATAAACTTCGATGGGGTTACTATGAGAAGGGTTCCTTTACCCTGAAGGAAGCCTATGATATTATGACAGAAAGCGACATCAAGCCAGAAGACAAAAAATAGGGCAAACTACAGGACAAAAATATATGGCCCAAGATAACAATTTTTTGTTGGCTAGTTCTGAAGAAAAGAATCTTAACATGAGAGAACTTAAAAAAATGGGATTGGTTGGGCCATACCGATGCTTTCTCTGCAAGAGCATGGACGAGACCTCAAAGCATCTCTTGGATTCCTATACTTTCGCTTCCGCCATATGGGACTTCGGGGCAAAGATTTTTCGTCACTCTGACCGAGTGAGGAATAATCGAGGCATCACCTTGGTGGAATGGTCCAACAAACACTTCCAGAATCGTATTCTCAACCGTTTGTGGGAAATTCTCCCCCACTTCATCGTCTAGGAAATATGGAGGGAAAAGAAATCGAGAACCTTCCAAGGAAAGGCTAACCCTAAAAGTCGAATATGGGAGTGTGTCATCAAGAAAATGAAGGAGAATATTCTCTCAGAGGCTTGGGATAATGCAGACTGGGAAATGGTGGGAAGAGAGGTTACCATCATGCAGGCCTAGGGTTTCCCTGAACCGATGACTTCAGAAATATGCAGTTTGCGCCCCTAAAAGGATGTCACGAAGCCCTAACAAATGGTCTCCTCCTCCAGAAGGATGTTTCAAACTCAATTTCGATGGGGCTTCAAAAGGAAACCTGGGTTTGGCGGGTTATGGATACATTATTCGAGATTCTAGAAGCACATTAATGGGCTGTGGGTTTGGTTTTCTTGGTTGGGAGACAAATAATACAATAGAAGTTGAAGGGATGTTGCAGGGATTGGAGATGGTTGTGAAAAATAACTGGATACCAGTGATGGTCAAAGGGGATTCCCAATTAATTATTAACTTTGCCACATAACTGCAAAATAGGACTCATAGTGCCAAGGTGGTGCAATAGTGGTGCTTGGAGGGCAGGTTAGAAACACTTAGAGGCATCTTGACGGACAGACTAGCAACTCATTTCCTCCATGTCAGATGCCATGGAAACAAGATGGTGGACATGCTGGAAAATATGGGCTCGAAAACTCGTCAAGTGGTAAAGGGGAAGGATTGGTACATGATCTCGAAAAATATAGGGAGGGATAGGTGTATGGCTCTAATGGACCAGGATATGGTAGGTAATCACGGTGAAAGTAGGACAAGACACTAGGCAAGTTGAGGGTCCCTTCGAACACGCGGCTAGACAATGGGAAGATCTACAAACCCATGTGATGATCACGCGTATCTCAACTCTCCTCTGCTTTGTCATTAAGAAACCTCATAGTCGATGGCTCATAGTATGAGCAAACTCGAAAGGTGGAATTGGGAATGTTAATTGCTTGTATGGTAATATCCATTTCAGGACCATAGATTGGATACAGAGCATTATGACTAAGCCTATGGTAATGATGTCCATGAGAGGGAAATTCCTATATAGGAGGGTGTAGGGTGATAGGAAAAAATGCATGTGTATTTTGTGTTTGGCTCCTCCCGCTCATCATGTAAAAGCTCCAGTATTTTTAAGTTGGTCTGGATATTTTCCCATGGAAGGAAGCAAGGGACGATGTAAAGAGTCTCCTAAGCCAGGAGGAGACTCCAGGGAGAGTCACCAGGGCCCAACAAAAGACGTTGTGGGAGTCTCAAATGTTTGAGCTAGAACTCCCACAAGACATCCAAAATCATATTTATGAGATGGAGAAGCATTTATGGGAGGAAATAGACCGTAAGAGATTGCATGATGAGTGTCGCAAGGCCGAGGAATGGATCCTTGACCCTGGTCACATAGTGGGAAGGGTGATTCTGTATGAAAAAATGGTGGCTCTGTTCTGGGTAATGAAGAAACTTGTGGGAATATTAGCTTGGGATACGCAAGGTGAAGAATTAGAGGCCATGCTCCATGCTGAATGGCAGGAGTCCATCACTGCGGATATTCAACGCCTGAATTCCATGGTGTATTTTCTCATATCTCGACTGGGATTCCAGTGCTCGGTTTATCTTCTCCAGTGGTGGATCATAAGCTCAGCATGGTCAATGCAAGCAAGGGTGGTGGTTCGGATCTTTCTTACATATTGTTGTGATGTCTTGTGTTGTCGAATGATTTTGATGCCCCTCTGCGGGCTCTGGTTATTGTATCACTCTGATGGTTTCTACTATAATAGTTGTTTTTGTCCAGCTTAAGGTAGTTTTGGGTCCGATTGTAGTAGGATGTCTTAAGTCAGTTTATAGTAGAAGGTTTTATTTTGTTGGGTACCTTACTCTCTATGGAAATTTTGTCTTGTGGAGGAAGTCTGATCAAAATATCGGAGGAAGGTGATTAGTCGGGTTCAAAGTGATGAAATACGGCAATAACTTGATGCTGGATGTAATTTTTCTTCTGTTATTAATATAAAGTGATGCTATCTTACCTACAAAAAAAATCATGCTTTAGAATGGATGTTATGGACAACTTATCTATCAGTGATGATAGTTTGTAATATGATGTGAACACTTTCTCATGGTATTCAAACTATGAAATGGTATGAATAATAATTGAATTTTGATGTAAAAATTAAGAATATGTAAGATATCGAAGGGTTCATGGAATTTTAGATATGTATTTTAAAAACAGGGGTAGATTCAAGTTTCTTTTAAAAAATGCACAATAAGTAGAACACATTAGCAATATCCATAACAAATTTTTATATTCCATTCAACTTGGACTAAAAATGCATATATTTCGTGATTGAATTAATTTTTTTTTTATAGAATATTTATAGTTTACTATAATGTAATTATAACTATAGGTATTTATATTTTAACTAATGTATAGTTAATTAGTAGCTGATAAATGGATAACACACAATACAATTCTTGGCAAAGAAACAATTTAACTAGACATAACAATCTTAGGTGACAAATAGCCTTGTTTATCTAGTGAGCTCTGTAAATATCAGGGAACAAATAAACTTGTTTATCTCGTCAAAGTATAGGTTACTAATATCCATTGAAGAGTTGTACCGAGGTGGTTTGATAAGATTATCAAAGTAAATGTTAAGGGAAGCAATGAAGACGCATACCAACATGAAACGATCCCTTGGTATAGCTGATTCCTTTAAGTCGATTGATTAGATTTTGCTCACTATATTCAAATGTATTTTCTGCACGAGGCAGCCTGAATGAATTTTGCTTGCTTCTGTGATGATTTTAATGATGATGTGCATGTTTAATTGATCTTTCCATTTTTTGCATTTAACTAGGTTTATTTTACATTTGTCTGAGTTAAAGCAAGTTTCATGATGATAATAATGATGATTAACCTCCACTTAGACCAACTTTGGTCTATCGAGCGAAAGTAGACATATTTACCAGGACTATAGACATAGTAGCATTGCAAAAGAAGAAGGCAGGGACTGTTAGAGGGTTCATGTTTTTCGTTACTAGACTTGCTAGCTCCATCTACATGATTGGTGGTTATTCCACCTCGAACAACTCAAGTAGGATAGACAAGACCTTGTATAGAACTCACAATATAGTTTTCCTTGACAGTCCTTTATGTTTAATCCAATTAAGCTAGTGTTGTGGAGATATAATACTTATAGAAGTTCGTTGGAAGTCCTCTTGACGCAGAGAACACATAGTGGAAGTAAGTTTGTCAACATTTGAGTGCTCATAATCTGGTGGGAGATTGTCACCAAGTAAATATTGTGCTATTTCATTTAGCATCCTTTTGTTTGACGACCTTGAAGTCCCTTCTTGGCTTGTACAATCTGAAATATCAGCAGCAAAGAGCTTCTCTCGATCGTCTAGATGTCACTGGTCATAATTAGGGATCATCACTAATATTGGAGCAACCATTGCAATTTTCTTTGTTTCTAGTAAACTTGATAAGGGTGACAGGTAACAGTCACTATTCAAATACACAGACTGAGGCTGTGATTGTGGCAATAGATGAGACAAATTGTTTGAGTCCCTTGGCCTGTACGAGATCAGATGATGGCTGAAAGGTGCAAATCTAGGATCGAAGAATGGAGAATCCGTGCTTGCTATATCTTTGTTACTTAGCATGCTCAACCGAACATCAGATTGGATAAGAGACTCATAATTCTTGTCAAGCACCCCTTCTGGAAATTGCAAGAAATGCCTCCTGTCATTAAAAACAAAAAAAACAAAAACTCATCATAATCATAATTTTTCATATACCAAAGATCTCAGAAATATTTTTATTCCATTTCATTATAAAAATGTCTGACAGTATATATATTTATGTTTTTTTTTGTTGGATTTGAATAGTTATAATGAAGAATAAATCTATTTTTTTAACACTAGATGGAAAATAGTTGTTTTATACACATGTTGGAAAACCCTAGATAAGACAAACACTGCTCTAAGTGCCCCAGAATCAACAATATGAACAGGTTCCTCAATAGGAGGAAGACCACAAAGTCTCACACAAGTAGAAGAGATTCCAGAAAGAACCCTAACAGCTTCTGAAGTATGAGAATCCTCCACTATCTTCGTGCATGGCCGAAGAAAATAAGCAGAACCAGAAACAGATTTATCCGTGATAGGTGACACAAAACCTAGGTCCCCAAAAAAAATGAGACCAATTAAAGTTACACAGGGAAAAATCATCTGACAGGGCGTCAAAAGAATTCATCTCACAGGGCGTCAAATAAATTTAATTATGTATTTAATATTTAAAAAATATACAAAATTAGATTTAATTAAAAAGATAAACTTATGAAAGAAAAGTTATATTATAATGGAGAAAAAAATCAATAAAAACATTCTGTAAATTTTAATTACAAACTGAAAACCAAAAGAATATTTGATAGGAAGATAAAACTTAGAAAACAAAATTAGTAAAATTTAATTCTACTTTTAGTAGAAAAAAATAAGTAAGAAAAAAACTAATAAAAATTTTAAATAATTTTGTTTTATAAAAAAATAAACAAATGAATATCTAGAAAGATTAAGCTTGATTAGAAATATATGTATGTGTTTTTAGTGAACTACCAAAGTTAAGAGTAATTTAATGTCTATTTGCTTCATTAAAAGGACAAAAACCAATATTCAAGATTCTAGTAGAGCCATTTAACTTTTGGTAGCTGAACACCCAAAAGCCACAAGTTAAGTGCCAAGCTCGAAGCTGGTGTACTTCCACTGTCACATGTCACATGGACTATAATTACCATGCCATTAAGTGGGAGTTATCACATGAACTATTTTGGATTTTCTTATAATTGTTTATTACCAATTTTGAAGGGCCTCCATAAAATCAATCTCTTCAGTACACTTGTAGCATTGCATAGATGGTATTCCACCCCAAAATTCTAACATATAAACACCTATAGATGTAATGATAAGTTAGACTATACATATTTAAAAGGAATAAATAATTGCGTCTTTTAATACTCTTAAATCTTTAATGGTTCATTTATGTTAAAATAAAGTTAACATAAATCTTTGTTAATTAAGTAAACAAAATAACAAGAATAATTATGTTTATATACCTTAAAAAAGTTTAAAAAATAATTTTGATATTACTCTTTCCATAAATTTTTTTTTCTGAAAAAGTATAATTCTAACTCAACTTTTATAATTAAATATTAAAAAAACTTAATAATTATCTAATTATTAAAAATAAAAAAATTAACTTTTATATATTTTGATATCATGATTAATGTTTGATATTCAAAATTAAAATAAATCTATATTAACTGTATTATTTACAAAATAATAAAAACAACCCAACTCTAACTTATAAATAGTTGCGTGGCCTCTTGTAAAATCAGAAGTAACTTTCCATTTAGTATTCCTTCTGGAATGAGGATTGAACTCCTTGAAGAACAAGGGAGGCTTAGATAACTGAACAATATATCACATAAGAAAAATAAAATACTGTATTTATAAAGAAAAAAATAATATCCCAACTTATGATGAAATCAACGTTCTCTTTTCATACCTGGAGTAGCACGCTTATTTTTAAGAAAAGTTGCCTTAAAACCTATGATAGCTGACCACTGTATTTCTATCTTACTTTTCAAGCAACCTAAAACTTCCCAAACAAGTTTTCTCTTTGAAAAGTAGCATTTCACTACCAAGTCACCTTCATGTTTGGAAAAGCATTGTCAAAAACAAAAGTGAATGGTAAGTGATCATACAAAACTAATAATTACAGACAAAGAATTTAGATGGGTAGATGGGTAAGTGATCATATAAAAACTAACAATGTTGGGCAGAAAGTTACATAAATGAAATAGGATAGGTTGAAATAATTTAATAATAATAGTTTTAACAACATTTATATGATGAAGATTGATTTAGATGATGATGATTATAAAGAAGATGATGATTATAAAGAAGAAAACTTTTATTAAAACTTATTTGGTATGTTGGAATTTAATAGAAAATATATAAATCATTTGGATTGATATAAAATTTTATTCTTGTAATAAAAAAACTTATAAAAAACAATACTATGGCTGTAATTTTTTACATGAGATTAAAGAAATTGCTGTAGTTTTTTCACATGTTAAAATATAAGAATCTAATTATCATATATTAAAAAAACTCCCGTCAAATATATATAGATGATCATAAACCCTAATAAAAAAACTGCCACCATCGAATATACATAAATGATCATAAACCCTAATCAAGAAACTGCCATCGAATATACATAAATGATCATAAACCCTAATCAAGAAACTGCCATCAAATATACATAGATGATCACAAACCTTGATACGTAAATGATCATAAACCCTAATCGAGAAACTGCCATCAAATATACATAGATGATCATAAACCTTGATACATAAATGATCATAAACCCTAATCAAGAAACTGCCATCAAATATACATAGATGATCATAAACCCTTGTCAAGTATCAAGAAGTTTGTTCCCTCCAGTAAGTTAACCTTTAACGATTTCAGAACTACCAAGAAGAAAAATTACAAATGGGAATAAAATTCTAGAACATTTACCTCCCATGAGCCAATTCTCAAAATCGAGGTCGAGAAGTTAGTTGGCTTCTTTTTATTGAGAGCACTGGTATGGAAGACCGTACACTTCTGGTTTTCAACTACCCCTGCTTCTGGTATTGATCTCACTGTATGCACATGTGCCAAACCTTCCTGGTTTTTCAGACACGTTAAGCTGAGTTGAACAAGATCTAGCAAGGAGGGACTCTTTCTCAGCTTCAACCCTAGCGGGCTCTTTTCATCCATTGGACTCGGTGAATTATGAGTCGATACAGCACTTGCCTCCTGATAAAAGGAAATGGGTACTAATTAAAAATTCATAAGTTTGGAGCTTGGTATTTCATGTTCTTCATCAAAGTTCCCCATGCAAATGATCAAATACATGCACAACCTTGAATTTGTTGCTTCTTGAATTTTATCTTTTCTCCCTGATTTTTGGGCAAACTGGGATCAATCTTGGAACATGCTGAGAATCAACCTGGGTCAGTTTTGATCTACCAGGACCCAATAGGAATGTAAGGCTACTAATTGTTTTTGTGTGATTTGGTTGCGTCCAGAGGCGCTTTACAACTCAGTATGTGGGAGATCTTGTAACGTACTCAACGTTATTTTTATTAATAAAAAATAATTTTGTTAATTATAGACCAAAATAAATGTGGCCAAAAAAAACAATCTAATATGGGGATGTAATTGTCCTACCTAACAAAACAATAAAAAACTAAAAATTTAATTATTGGTGAAAAAGATCATNAAACAACCCATGGTTTTATTGTACATGGTTTAGGAGGGCCCTGCAAATGGTTTTAAGACCATGTGCAAAGCCTCCTAAACAACCCATGGTTGTAGGAGGGCCTTGCATGTGGTTTTAAAACCATGTATGGAGAAATGTTGTAATGTTTGTTCATAACAAAATAAAAAATATTAAATATTTATAATAAAAATATTATATGTGGACCTTAAATAAAAAGATGTGTCTTTTGGCTTGAATCAAATTAGAGAGATTTGATCCCTCTCGGTGCTTGATAGAGCCTAAGATTTGGATTTACGCTGATCAATAATAAATAGATGGGATCCTGTTAATAAACAATAAGTTGTTACTAATTACAACAGCAGGAGGCGTTGAATTAAGTAATGGGTAAGGCGGCTTGTGGGCAGAAAGTCAAGAGGAATAAAACGTATGGGCCGGCGTGAAGCAATTATACGGAACGATTGAAACTTGCTCTGCAAGTTCCGGGTTGCGATTGTAGAAAGAATAATCGAAATCGTTGGAAATACAGGTGGGAAGTGCTGATCAAGAACAAAACATCTCTTTCTCTCCGGCTGCTTGGGTTCCACGGAGAATAAGATTTCTCTGCACAGTTGGAGGTGCCATAGCAGATAGCACCCAATTAGGTGTGTGGGTGCATCTGCTTCCATGTTAGACTGCATGTATAATTTGTAGACACCAAACCGTTTCAAAATTTGCTAGCTATGATGACACGCTCGCGAAGAATAGTAGTAACGAGTTGACTGCACGTGAAGGCATGTTGAGCACTTTGAATAGTACACAGTTTGGAAAATTTGAGCACTTTGAATAGGAGCTGTCTAACGAGGGGACTTTTCTGACTTTGAGGCTGATATTTTATTTTATTTTATTTTATTTTTTTTTTCCGGAAATTCAGTGAATTTAATCTATAAAATCTGTAAATTTTGTTGTTTGTTTGGGGATTTTAAGCTCCTAAATGAAATCAGGTGATAGGAATACCCCAACACCCACACTCTGTAAAATCTAGCAGTATTTTTGGGGTGTTTTGAAAATTTCGTGACTAGAAACTGATAAAAACCAACCAGAAACAGAAGTCAAAAAGTCCCCTGCTTTGAATATTACATAGTTTGGAAGATGTGAGCACTTCCAGCCAAGGGTCACGCGGTCATTACAAAAGCCACTTACCATCCTGCTACTTACTCCACCTTTAAAGGTCATAAAAGTCATTAAAATGAGTGAGACTGTTTTATCATGAATGGGCTTGGGCTTTGGATCAAGGTATAATATTGTTTATATTTTAGAAATTAAGTCACAAATCAGCAATGGAGATAAGGATGGCCCATTCTTATTAGATTTATGATTGGTAAGATATAATTGCTATAATAAATTAGTTTATTTGATTAATGATAGAGGTTTAATTTTGTAGTAAACATTTCCTTAATGATTGCAATATGAGGATGTTAAGAGTTTTATTTATCTAATAATCTGATAATTTTTTTGGCAATTTAAGTCATTTTAGAATTGGGCAAAAGTCATTTTAGGATTGGTTGACCATGAACTACCCTTAGATCATGGTAGAGCATTGCTCATGCCTAATGTTTTTGTTTAATTGTTACTAGGTTTATGTCCTAAAAGAGGGTATGTTTGCTACAAGATTAGCTTATGTCAATAAAGGAGGTTTATAATCTTGTAGCTTGAACTTCTCTTCAATGGCTAGAACGTAAGGATACTTAATGTTATAGTTCTCGTCAATTTGGGAGTCTTAAATGGAGTCTTTAGCAATTTGGATTGATTTCTAATTGAGCAAAACCTCTAACAACATTGTTTCATCATGAATAGGCCTTGGATCATGATAGAACATTACTCATGCCAAAAGAAGGCAATTTGGATCGATTTAAAATTAAGCAAAACCTCTAACAACATTGTTCCATTATGAATATGCCTTAGATCATAATAGAACATTACTCATGCCTAATTTTTTTTTGTTGAATTCTTAATAGATTTGTTACTAAATAAAATATATGTTTACTACAAGATTAGCTTAGTGCCTTAATCAGAGAGGTATCTAATCTTGTAACAAACTTTCTTTCCATCACTATAATCCAAATATACTATAAAGTTAAAATTCTCATGGATGTGAGACTCTAATAAATATTTAACAATATACTACTACTACTACAACAACAAAAACCAAAACCAAAATATACGTTCAAGGGTGGGTAGAGAGTCTTTGTTAAAGATGTGTATCCAATCTGCTTTTTGGGTATTAACCTCTCTTGAGTTGGCAACGTCCCTTCCATTCTTCTCCAATTCCAACTCTCCCATGACATCTCTTTAGATAAAAATGGCGTGATAAAATATCTATATTATATCTTTCTCAATCAAAATCTCACGTCTGATTATCGAAGAATTTGAAAAAATAAGTGATATTATATCTCTATCCAGCACTATTCATCAATTCAGACGTTGAAAGATGAAATCCAGTACAGTCCAACGTTGAGCATGTCAAAGCTCCCCACCCACCAAGAAAACTTGAATTCAAACTCGCTGAAAGTTGCAGCAAAAGTTTCTTGGGAAGTGCAGATCAGATCGGTTTTCAAATCAAACATTTTATTTGGAATCGTAATAACCGTGCACCATGTCATACAAAACTTTTAAGCTTTTTTTGGTGATCATATACCTACCAGCCTTATGTATTTTAGAGTACAATTAAAACTTGAAAGCTGGAATGATTGCCTGCTAAATTTTATATAGGAAAGTAGTGTAAAGTAAAGTCAATGCAAGAATAGGTCATTATTATGCCCAAAATTAACACTATATTATTATCGAAGACATGAAGATATGCTTAGCATTTTATGTAAAATATTGGTGGGTTAGGTTTCAATTAAGAATAAGCTAGTGCATTATTAAATGTTGTGGCAAGTGTTTTATTGGTTATTGGATTTTAAGCAGCTTGAGATTCGATGGCTAGCAAAGCATATGTCATAACATTCATTGATGCATTGCAAGGTGTTTATTGCTCATGTTAATTAGGACTATTCTTTAACCATAATTATCTCTCATTTATCATTGGCGACTCCTTTTTGAACTTATTTATCTATCATTTATAATTGGCTCCTTTGGTAGGTTTGGATTCATCCTTCATGCTAGGCTCTTCCAAGAAGGCCTACATCGTGTAATGCTTATTATAAGGTTTAAGAGGTTACAACACCTTTCAGGACTTTTCATTGTTGTTCATGTTCTACGTCAAGGGTGTTGGCATTCATCATTTGTAAAACATTTAAAGTGTTTGGTGGAGAATGCTAGGATTTGTGTGTACCAAGTTCTAGCTTGTACACGCACACTACAAGATCTTGCATTGTCACACCTTGATAATCTACATGTACACATCTCAACAAATTAGGTGCACACACTTCAATGGTCGACATTTACACTCAACATCTTTGTCCTTATTATTTCCTATACTATTACACATGTACACCAACAAGAACACGATGCACAAAGAGATGAATGACAATCTAAAGTTACAATTATAGACATGGAGGAGGATCTGGACTAGGCATTATGTCGTTCAATGGAAGAGGTTACCCACCATTGGGACTTAGATAATATCGCCTAATTTCTATTATAGGATTTGGATTGGCAGTGTTGTTGAGGTCTTTTGGGAAGTAGGGATGGTTCCCCGAGTTCCCTCTTGGTGCCCTTAGCAAATGGGAGCACCATAAAAATGAAGTGATCATTTGGGTGGACATTTGTATAGGACGAGATCAACGAGTATGAATGAAGCTTGATGCCATCCTACTTGTATAAGGCCAAGCATCTTTATTCATAATACCTAAAGAACTAGAGAGGGTTTGACATGGCTCCCTAAATAGACAATGGAACCACCCATGGATCTCGTTATATATGGGACAATGAAATATAAAGTGATCCAATGTCTCAACCTACCAAAGATGGCATAGATGGAAGATCATGTCTACTCAATCAATTTGGTGATCTGCATCTGCTCGAAATCTATGTGAACCCACTCTGAATTGTCCTAGGGTAATACAACGGCCATGCACCCAAGGATGAAATGCATACAAAGGTTCGGCAATGAGTTTTTCCCCAATCTCCATGAATTGCTAAGCATAGAAATCCATTTTTAGGAGTAGCCCATTCTATGGGTTTGTCGAAAAGACTTGCACAAATGACTTGTAAATGTCACCTTTGATGATCGTATTCAACTCTTTCCTAGGAATTAAGAGATGGCTAGGTGCATCCAAGGAGACCGTGAACAAAAGAAATTGGTTCATTGAAATACCATCAAACTCCAAAACTAAGACTCCTACAAACAAATATTGAGCACAACCCTAAGGGTGAACTAAAGCAGTGGACTCTGATGAACAATAGACCACATACAAATACCAATAGCATCTCTTCGCCAAGTCACTCAAGCTTCAAATGTGATGCATAAGTGAGACAAGATTGAACACAATCTCAAGCTAGAAATGCCAAGTGAATTGTTTAAAAATTAGATGATTCCAACCTTGATTTTCAACCATTTTTTCCCAAAATTCGGTCGGAAATTTTTTAATCCCATATATAAGTTGTGAAGATTGTAGAATGTAGGTGTTACAAGGGTTTTGAGGTGTTGAATTCATTTCTGCAATAAAAAATGGATTCTAAGCAATGAAAAACTATGATCTCACCATTTTTGAAATGTCGGATTCTGTAAAAAAATGTTCAAAAGGTCAAAATTGTCTAATTATTAAACAACTCAAAGGGCAAGTGCCAAACTCTATAAGAATGATGGGGTATGGAACTATTTGTTTTCATTTGATGACGCGTTACAAGAGAAGGGTCTAGACTCTATTGGTTGAGGCCCAAACAAACTCTAGTAAACAAGGCCCCCAAACCTCTATTCCATAGAGAAATGTGGGATAGATGAGGGTGTCCATAAGAGTCAACTTGGATAGTATGTGCTGGACATGGTGCATTGTCTCTACAGAATGGCTAATGATCTATAACCTTTGTTGACTCGAGGTTGAAAGGCATGCCTCAAACTAAAATGAGGCCCTAATAATTGCACTGAAAAGTAAGTATAGTTGTTGGTGATATCAATCTCCTCCCCTCTAGAAAGAAATCATATTCTAAGAGTATATTCTTCGACTCGTTGAAAATCATAACCATAGTTTTACCTAGGTTGATTTTCAACTATCAAAGGTCACAAAAAATGGCTAAAGCATCTAGCAATCTCTGTAGACCCTCCTAGGATAATAGTAAAAAAGCAAGATAGATATCAAAACCTAGTGGAGAAGGAACCCATCATTATCCCAAATATGCTCATACATGAAGGAATCACGGGGGTTTCACTTGTTGACCAATATCCTATCACATTAGTTCATATTGTGGGTTTTAAAATTATTAAAACTTGAACCAATGTATTGCAGGTATTGGGGGGATGAGGGGTTTAAAGTGGGGATGGGTAGGGTGGTTTATAAGGATTGAGGTATAAAAAGGGGTGGGGAGGAGGTTTTAAGTATTGGGAAGGGGGTTTCAACAAAAAGAGTTCGGGTCAATATCTCTGGAAATTAAGGGTATTCTTTAATATCCCACGATCACACATGCTATGTGAAATGTTCACTAAGTGAAGTCCCCATGGAAGGAATTCAATGCATCAATGTAAATTCCAAACAAGGTGGTAGACAAAGAACACCCCTATTTAACCCCAATAATACTCCTAATGAAAATTTATCCTTTTTTTTTAATATAATTAGACATTGAATTTAAATACAAGGTTTCATTCAACCACACTAAAAATGATTCACTGCAAACCATCCTTTACACAATCGGCAGTGGAAACATCAAAACTAGCTCTCTCTCTCTTTATAAAGGTCTAGATCATAGTGCCATTTCATGTTTAATGTCTAAGAGATTCCACTTGTGTTTTGACTCAAGTGAAGTTACAATGAACTTTGCTTGAATTTGTTTTTGAAAATGGCAAAACCTATCATAATTCAATTGTAAATTTGGCAATAAAGACAACTATGATTGGATACTATCCGTAAATCTGAGTTCTCATCATAACTATTCAAGAAAAATCACACTACTTCAAATAACTTACTTACACTTCTAATACAACTATGATTGGATGCTATCCTCAAATCTGAGTTCTCATCATAATTATTCAAGAAAAATCCCACTACTTCAAATAACTTACTTACACTTCTAATAGTCTACAATATCATTTTCAAAACAATTTGTCATGATATTCAAGCTATAAAATGTCATTAACAATACTTGAGTTAATGAAAAATTTTAAAATATTAAAGATACAGGACAAGCCATGACATTTACATTCAAAGGTCTATATATGTCCAAAGGTCTATATACTTTAAAAACAAGGATATATTCAAGTTTCTTATTTTTAATTTAACGTAATTTAGTTTTAATGAAAATATTGAAGATATCGGAAGGCCTGCCACATTTATTTCCAAAGTCCAAAATATGTACTTAAAAAAAGAGATAGATTCAAGTTTCTCTTTTTAAAATTTGCAATATGTAGAACTAGCACAACCACTTAACTTGTGGTCGGTCAACACAGATAGGCCATAAGTTAAGTGTTACAAGTAATAAGTTATATGTCACTTGTTGTTTGGCATGAAGTTCCTTATCCATGTATCAGCTAAGAGTTATACAAGCATTAGCTACCACTTATCCATGCATAAACTGCAAGTGACTTTTGATATTCTTTTTTTTATATAATTGTTTATTTCAAATTTTGAATGACTGCCATAAAATCAAATCTCGAAAGTACACTTGCCTCATCCTCATGCAATTTAGGAAAAGCATAGATTCTAGTCCACCCCAAATTGTAAGATATAAACACCTATCGGTATAAGAAATAATCAAAATCCAAGAACCTCTAGCCCAATGTTAAGGTTTACAAATAATGATTTGAGTTGAAAATAATGTTTTGAATCCTTGATGCAATTGATCAAAAACATTTATTCAACTCAGCCTGTAGTGAAAATGAAAATCATCTTTTGATTATAAATTTCATTAGTTATAATTTTCATTAATGTTTTATTTTACTTTAATGTAATATTATATAATTTTATTGATATTAATGTTTATTAAAAATGAAAATTGAAGAAAGGGAAGGCATGTACGGGGGGGATTATTTTTTTTTTATCTAAGAGGAAACATAGTAAAATCCTATGCTTGGGGACTTAGAACTCAAACCAACAATGAAGCGGAATGGCTTTCACTTCTCCTTGGATAGGAATTGGTAGGTAAGGATCACATCTCAAAGCTTTTGGTCTTCGGAGACTCAAGATAGATTATCCAGAAGATGAGTCAAGGGTATAAAAATGGCTCTGCAAGCTGCAAAAGAATCTATGAAAGAATCCACCAACTAAGCTTCACTCCACAAGTCCTCTTTTATCATATCCTCGAGGAGAATAATGGTCTAGCCGATAAGCTAGCCAACCTTGGTGCTAGAAGTTTGCAAGGAATTGTAGAGTATAAAAATCAAACGAAGACCTACAAATATGTCCCCTAGACATAACTAAAAGGAATGTACGAATATGGTATGGTTGAAAACGTTAGGAGTTGGTCCCCCTCCATGGGAAACATCCCAAGGCACTGATCTACCGCCCTCCAAGACGCGTGGCACCCCACTTCCAAATGTCGGCACCCTTCACGAGCCTGCATTAACTCGGAGTTCATTTCAGTAGTCCTCCGAGGTTGTGAAAAGACTTCCCACACATGCAATGGGTGAGCTATCCCATGAAGGATTTTTCCATTCCCATTCATTGTTCGCAGGCTTGGAGGGAGATGGCACTCAGAACCTCAATGAGAACTAGGAAGAATACAACTTGTAGCACTTGTAGTATCTATTTACAGGTCTTTCATGTGCGATTGAATCCTACCCTAAGTGTATAATGGAGAACAAGGGCAGAGACTCAGAAATTGCTAGCCTCAAGTCTACCTTAGAAGATATCAAACTTCATTTACGTCAGGTTTATGAGATGGTGGGTGTTGGCATTCAGGAAAATAGAGGTGCAACTTCAGATATCAGGTATATATCCAACCAGATTGGTTTCCATTATTCCAAGATAGATGATAATGAGCATGCCCTTAGGGAGTTAATGGGTACTGTTGATATCATAAAAGAGGAATTTCTGAAATTGTCGAGAATGTCTGAGTGAAGCCATTGCCAAGAATCTCTTGATCAAGATGCTCTCCCAATGGAGGAAATTTCGGTCACCCAGCCTGTTTTTGAGTACAATGGTAAGAAGATGTAGTGTTTTAGTCCAGTTAACCTCTGATGTGTTTTTTCTTTTTGCTAAATCAACAGTTTGTAAAAAATTACCCTTTGAAGGGTTTGATAGCTTTCAGGAAGTTGCAGGGATAATTTTAAGGAACCATACTTATTTAAAAGTGTATAAATGTTGGCGAATCCTACCAATTCTTAAAATTTCAACTATAAAATATTTGGTGATATTTTTCTAAAGATATTTCAATTTATAAGGATTTTATATCATAGTATATAATAATTTGGCGATTTTTAGAGTGAAAATTTTTTACCCCATCAAAATTGGGAGAAATAGGGCTTCAAAATATGCAAATTGGCGAATCATTTTTTTGAAAAAAACATGGAAAAATAGCCCATGGGCTAAATTTCGCCTCTAAAATCATCCTTGGAAGTTTGTAAGGAACGATAGGAAACCCCTCTTAAGCTTAGATGTCTCACTTATCTTTTCTCCACAGAATCCTATGAAACTTCGGTTACATTTTTGTACTAAAAGGATGTACACGAAGTTTTTTCCATATAATATATATTCTCGGTTCCTATTAAAAAAATAAATAAATTGAAGAGTACAATATATAAAAAATTGCTAAAAAATAAGTGTTGGAGTAATATATATAATTATAATTATAATGATATTTAATTGATTAAAAGCTAGTCTTTATAAAATACAAGGAAACATGTGTATATAGCCCAAAATCCATAGGTGACAAAAATTAAAAGCCTACCATTTATCAACCAACTTTCAAGCCCGGATTTTGGTTTATTTGGTTAGGAAAATCAGAGCTTCAGGGGTAAAACATGAAGTTAGTATACACTTTTTGCCTATTTTTTGACAAAAAAATTGCAAAATTTTATGTTTTTCAACTTAAATCCTTCCAAACTCATATCCCCTTAGGAATTTCACCTTGACGTAAATATAAGAGTTTTAGAGAATCGTACTGATATTTTTTTGATTTTTTTTTATGGACATATAGTAGGACAAATTTAAAGGGCACCAATGACATATACTTTAAATGTTTAGGTTTGGATAATGAGTGACCTGTTTGCCCTTCGTTTTTATTATAGATCATTATTCATTTTACGGAAACCAATGCACATTCATAATCTACAAGATTGTACTTTGGAATGGACTATATGTTGATGATTTTCAGACCTAAACACTATTTTTTATTATTTTTCGAAATAACATATGTTTAAAAAATGATGTGGTATTGACACATTTTTGTGTCGTCCCATTTTCTTTCAAATGTGATCTTATCATACAAACTAAAAGTACCCTTTTGAATAGGACAATGCAAGGAACATCCTGTGAGTTTTTGCATTTTTTTTTTTGCTATCATGTGATGATTTTGAATTTTCATTGTGACTAATTTTTAGCTCACTGAATTTTGTAATGATATTGTTTAGAATTTTTTTTGTAAAAAATAGAAATCCTTCATTAAATTCACAAATTCTTATACTATGAGAAAGTAGATTCAATGATGAATCTATTGGTATAAACTCCGACAAGTAATTCTTAGATTTTGCAGTGTTTCCACAATGAGAAAGTGACAATTTTTCAGAAAACTGCAGAAATAGTTGATGTATTTGTTGACCAAAAACTCTGAGTCGAGAAACGTTCTCGGCCGAGAATCATATCAATGTCTCAGACGAGAAATATTTAGCTTGAAAATTAACCCGGGGTAAACAAAATACTCTCCCGAGAGGTGGGCTAAACTCTTGGTCGAAAGAATTAAACAACTCTTGGGCGAGAGTTTTATTACTTAAAGCTCTGAGAATATTTTAGGGGCCAACCTATTGAATGCCCACGATTCTCGACAAGATTCTAAAATTTCTCACCCGAGAGTTATATATATACTCTTGCCTGAGAGTTATATATATACTCTTGCCTGAAAGTTTAATTCCATAAAAATTCAACTCGGTGTATTTACAATTTAGATATTTATACTGCGTACATTCACATTGTGGATATTATAGTGCGGATATTATAATTCAGATAGTTATAAAGTAATTTTTTGGTGGTTATGGGTATTTTATGGTTTTAAGGTTTTTTGTGGTTATGGATGTTTTGGCATATTAATGTTTTTTTTTTAAATTGTAAAATTAGTTATAGCATATATATATATATATATATATATATATATATTTTAAAGGATAAAAATAAATTTTGTATTTGGCATTTTTTTTAAGCAACATATTGCATATTATGTTTTGTCATATTACATTTTGTTATACAAGGGACATGGTGAATTTGATTTTAGCATATTACTCTTATTTTTACAAGCGAAATATTGTGAATTTGGTTATGCTTTCATGTCATATTGTAATTGGTATCATTAATTGTACAATTTTATATCCAACATATTAGTATGATTTTAGGTTTTTGGCATTGGAGTTTAGGTTTTCAATTCTTTCATCACGGGAAACCAAAATAATAGTGCAACAAAACATGATCGCACTAGAACTGATGGAGAGACAATAAAAGAAAGAAAACATGAAAACATGAGAAAGTTAAGAGAAACAAGAGCATTGGAAATAAATGTGGAGGCACATGGCAGTGACGAAGAAATGCAAAATGTGGAGGCACATGGCGATGATGAAGGGATGCAAAATGTTGAGGAACACATTGATGAAAGAAATGAAGAACATGGAGGTGATGAGGAAATGACAAATGTGGAACAACGATGGGAAACATTGATCGTGAGACCATGATTGGTGAGTAAATAATTTTTAATGCTTATAAAATTGTATTTAATACTTGAGTATATAATTGATTTGAAAGTTTAGAATCTTATAAATTTGTATATTTTCATGTAGGGTCAACATCCAACCTACAACATTCTACCATACTTGTGAATTTACAAAGACTATTTGGAAGTTGCAAAAATATAATCATTGATGACAATTTTTTGGAGAATATGGATTCAAGTAAAATTGAAGAATTCGGACCTCCGATGCATGATCATACAACTCGATATAGAGAAAATTATATACTCAAAAATTATCTTGAAGGTATTTCTGTCATAACACAAGCTCAATTGTTACATAGATTGCTAATGCAAAAATGTTTAAAAGATGCAATTAAATTATTGGGCATTAAAAGTATCAAAGAGGTTAAAACAAAAGAGATGATATCAAAAAATATGGCCTTGGCCCTTTCCACGCTTGCAAGGAAACTATCTTGTGATTTAGTGTTTGCTCGTAAAACATTGCTAACAGGGGTTGTGGAAAAAAACACTGCAACTGATTGTTTGTTGGGCATGACTACAAGAATGTTAAAAACATCAAGATTAAGTTTATGGAAGCATAAAAACATTAGGGTTAAATTAGATGAAGATATTGAAGTTGCATGTTGGGTTTCTATCTGTAGGAAACCTTATCAAGATAGACTTCTAGAAAATGTGAGGGAGAAGGTGAAAGAGTTTTGGAATTAAAACTCTCGTGTCTTACCAAATGAAAAAGATGTTGTGCGGCGGTGCATATCTAAAGGAAAATATGAAACTCATGCCAAACACATAACATAGGTCACTCAAGTGGAAATGTTCAAAACTTTTATGGAGAGTAATGTTGATGTGAAGATTTCCCTTAGCACATTTGTGAAGCTTAAGCCATGATATGTCAGACCCATTGTTGTTCGTGACACATGTTGTTGTCGATACCATGTAGAATTTGAATTATATTATGAGACATTTAATAATTTTGGCATACAATGTTGGCCAAATGACCCCCCTCCTTCGAGTGTTCATCAATTTGTATCTAAAATATTATGTGCACAAGAGAATGATCAAGTATTCTATAAGAAACAATGCGTCGGTGGAAGAAAATGTGAAGAATGTTCTCATTTGGATCTTTTTGATGTTAAATACCCCATTGATCCAAATGATCCTCAAGTCAAATTGCATTGTGAAATGGAAGAGATATGAATATGTTTATTATACTCATGTTACAGATTCAACGACAACATCAAGAAAGATTGAGTTAGTTGAAGATGATATCTCTGTGACAAGTTTTATGGAGTCATTCAGGGAGAAAATATATAGATATATCAAACAATCTCATACATCACGATGGAAAGAATTACAGTTCAAGCAATCAAGAGATGTATTTCCAAAAGGAACAATATTATCAATTGTTGATTTTGCTAAAAATTACACTTTCAATCCACAAAAGGAGATACAAAGTGAGTATTATCATTTAGACCAGATATCCAGACTCATTCCATACTTGTGCATATTTTGTACAGACATGTAGAGCTTCAATTCAATGGTTCTAATAGTGATGAAAATAATCGTGAAGTGATTAAAGAGTACCATTTCTACACCAGTGATGATCGTACACATGATACATGTTTTGTTCAATATTGTTTTAATATGCTTTATAATGAATTATCAAGACGAGGGGTAACTTTTAGAGAGAATTGGGAGTTGTTAGATGGTTGTACTAGTCAGTTTAAAGTTTAAATCAACACGCTCATTCTTATGGTTGTCTTGCATTCATAATAAAACGGATGTTCACCACACATGGAGTTTTTTTGAAACTAGAAATCGAAAAGGAGAACATGATGGCACTTGGGCCTGCATAACATGTTCACTTAAGAGATATCAAATGAATCACTCCGCTTCTCGTCTCACAAATTCAAACGACGTTGTTAATTGGTGCAAGAAAAATTTAATCCATGAATTCAATGAAAGGATGGATAATGTGAGAAGTATGTAATTGTTTCGATAACCTTCATGTTTTCAAATGCAGTTATTTACTATGTTTATATGTACATGAGTATTTTTATTTTTAAATTATTTTAAAATAAGTTTAGAAATTGTTGTTAAATGTGAAATTTGATTTGCACAAGTTATGGTTTTATCTTGAATAGGTTCTTCTGGAATATTGCAATGGGCGATGTTGACATATCAATTCCATATAATTGTGCTACAATCCCTAAAATAAGGGGTTTACACTCCATTATGAGTAAAAAAATGGAAAATATACACGCAATCGAGAAACAAAAATACTCTTTCTTATGTCTTGCATGTATTGATGACGTAGAGTCCTTCGATGAGTGTCAAAACCAAACTAATTTTTTTATCAAACCATGGATACACCAAGAATTGACACCATTGCCCCCATTTGGAAATATCACAGATGAAGGGAGTGATAATGAAGTAGTTGTGATTGACAAGGATTATGATCGTGTTTCCAATTTGGTTAGAGAAGGTGATGTATTTGTTGTCATGGCACCAATAGATAATCCAAAAAAGTGTATTATTATTTATTGAGATGCACTACGTCGAAAATCACGTTGTTGCAAGAATTTAAGGATCCGTCAAATTATACGTATGTAGTGGGTTCAATGGTGTTAATGGGACATTTATTTGCTGAAATAAAGAAATGTAATGACCATATTCTTTTTCAAGACGACGAGCCATATGTTATATGTGCTCAGTACAGTAATATAGTCGCAGCGGCCTGATTTCCATTGAAACCGGTGAAGACTAGGAAAAAGACCAAGAATCACCAATGGAAATTGTCAATAGAAGATCATAATTCCATTCTTGAAAACATTGGCCACTGGCACATTTCATATCAGTCAAGAACACATTGGTATGTGAATAAGATTATTTTCTTTGATTCTAGGGTTAGAATATAGAACTGTTATATAAATTGGACTCTATAGTTTATGGACTTTATATTGGACTTTATTTAAAGACAATGGACATGTACCATTCTCCATTGTTGGTCTGTGATTGAATGCAAACTTATGTTTTTGTGACATTCCTTAAGGCTGGTTGACTACAATGGATACATGCTTTCTTTCTTTCCAATTTTCTCTCTTTTCTTACACTTTTTATATTAATCAATAGAAATGGTTATGGATATGTTTTTGTTCATAGTTCGAATTTACATTGTTCTTAAAATTGTTGTTCTATGGATTTGACATGTCTTGCTAGTAATACATGCATTTTATGCATGTAATAACTTTATGTTTTATTTTAATTTATATAATGTACTTGGATGCAATAGTTGTATACTTGAAAGTTTATTTAAATGTGCTTGGATTTAAATCGATGTTTTCAATGAGAGAAAATATGTTCTTAATTGTTAGGTCTATTGAATTTGTACCATTATTATTTATTTCCCAACATATGTATGCATTGACACACTCTTTGTATCAAGATTATTGTTTATAAGTTACCTTAGATTATATGGATGCATTGACACACCCTTAACGACGGACCTTAGATTATAACTTACCTACCAATGCTAGCATCGTTAGGCTATGATAATGACTATTGGATAAAATAGAACAAAAAAAGGTTATACAACTTTCTTTCTCTTTGACCATGTCTAAAAAGTAGTACCAACAAGCATATTTCCTAGTCTATGACAATTATTTCATTGTCATTAATTGCATAAAGGAAAAACACAAACACCTCATTTTTATGTTCTTTACGAGAGTAATTCCAAGGATCTACTGGTCCTTTTTATACCCAGTAGGATATAACCAAGCCTTAATGAGGGCTTTAAACACCTCTCAAAATTACTTCTAGATTTTGCTAGAACTTGTTCCAAGATTCAAAATGTAAACTAAAGCTCAAAACACATGTTACCTAGATAAATGGTCAAACTAAGAGGGTAAATAACTTACCAAGAGACACATTGAATTTTTTGTGACACGAACCAACGGAATAATATCTCCTTGAAGTGGAGATCCCCTTCCAAAATCTATATCACAAATATTTGAAAACGAGTCCTTTCAAATCCTAGTATGGATGAAAATGCAATTGCCATATCAATTGGGACAATTTTGAAGTCAAAATGACACAATGAAAGTTTGTGGCACTAGAGGAAATGGAAGATATAATCAAGAGCTACATACAATCTAAAAGTAACATGATACATACAAAAAAAATGTGTAGAAAACAAAACAACTAATCAACACTTTCTAGTTGGTGATAAAGTATTTATCAGAGTCCAACCTAAGTAAAATTGACTAAAATTGGAAACATAGAGGAAGTTGGATAACAAATATCATGGATCATTTGAGGTTTCAGAAACAGTTGGACATGTTGTTCACTTATTATAATTTTCACCCAATTTAGAGGTTTATCATGTTGTACTTAAATTTTTGTCACTTAAGAAGCATATTCATTATCCTAACCATATACTAGATTATACTACTATTTAGATGGAGCCTACCATGTAATATCACAACATAACCCCAAAAATCATGCCACATCAAATGGAAAAAAACATTGAACCAAATTTTAGAACTAATAAAAATTTGATGGAGACATTATATAGTGAAGGACAATACTTGGGAGTTGTTTTTTGAGACAAAAAAATACACCCATATGCTTTTTGATATTTTGGGGTGGGAGATTTTTCCCTCTTGGGGAGTGCGGGAAACGTAACACCTGATTTTGAAGAAATTTGATTTAGTTACTTGTGGGGATGTAACCCTTGAATCCTTTCAAATCCTTAAATGGATGAAAATGAATTCCTCCTATCAATTTGGACAATTTAGAAACTAAAATGACAAAATTTGTGTGGTACTAGAGAAAATGGAAGATATAATCAAGATAGTTATACCTATACTAAAAGTGGCACGAGACAGAAAAAATGTGAATAAAACAAAATAACTAATCAACACTTTCATTTTGGTGATAAAGTATTCTCAGAGTCCAATCTCAGGAAAATTTACTAAAATTGGGAAAGATGAGATGTTCCCTTTGACAAAATATTATGGATCCTTGGAGGTTTTGTAGCAAGTTAGTATTGTACTTATTGATTGTTATTGTTTCCTTATTTATAATTTTATGATGTAGTTCATTTTTTGTTCCTTATGAAGTATGCTTATTCAACCATGAATTAACAAGATGCCTAACACAATGCCCAATCATGACACTTGTTGTACCACACCATGTATCAAGGATTCATAACAAAAAAATGCTATTTATAAAACATTACTTAGCTCAAAATAATCGCCTGAAATATAACAAATAAGTGATCAATATTTGGTACTTTTGGAAAATTGTTAAATGAACAAACACATAACAACTGTATGTATTTATTTAAATGTTTAGACACATATTGTGGATAATATTAAATGGATTATTTTTTGGAAAGTTCATATTATTTTGTTTCTCAAAGTTTTGAACAAATTTAATAATCATATCATTAATTCAATTATGAGATCAATTTATTATGTAATTATTATCAATCTATCAAAATTGTATAAACCATTCACTAATAAATTAGATACATCAAGAAATAAACATAGATTCTAACCCAATCCATTGGGCTTGTTTGCACTATTGTTATAATATAATCCACTGGGCTTGTTTGCACTATTGTTGCATATTATATTTTTCATTCAAGGTAAAGTGTTTCTATCATGATTTAACTAACATTAATTATTTTCTTAGATTTAACTATTATAACAATTATACTTCTACCAAGATTCATCATATAATTAGTTTAAATAAATAACAATCAATAGAAATATAAATAAATAATATACACATAATATATTAATACATTTTATAAATCAAAGAATATCAACATCACCATGATATGAAAACACATAAAATATACACATGAATGATAATAACAAAATGATGCAAGTATGTCAAATACGTATACAACTCATGTCAAATAGTCATTGTAACAATCAATACACATGTATGTAATGAAACATAGAATCTATCGAATAGGAATTATGTATTCATATAAAATTCATTCAAGTAATGAAGAAAACACATTCATGGGTAACTAAAAGGAAAACACAATCACATAGAAGGCATAACAAACTAAGAAGAGCACTTTACATGAATATCTGATATGACAAACTCCAATACTTCTATTCTTCATAATTTCAATTAAGCTCAAAAAGTTCTTGCAAATGATAAGTCTCTCTTTTTCCCCACTCCAACCCCATTACATCGAAAGTTTGAAAAATATATACAAATGCTCATCGAGCCATCCTTTAACTAACTTTTGCAAAAATAACAAAGGAGAAATATTCCTGCCACAAAAATTGGAACATGCTGCAAGGTATCTCGAGTTATTTCATCTTGTTGAAGTTTATCTGTTGGATTTGGAAAATGCTTGCCACCTATCCTTTATTTGATGATTTATTGAAAAACATCAATCAGTAAATTCCCAGCATGAAAGGTTAATCCAACAAAATCCAAAACAAGTTCAACAAGCTACACTTCGAACTGATAGTTGAGCTAAATATAACCTCTGAAAAGTGAAGCGAGCTAATTCAAAAGAGTTTGGCACCCATCATGAAATGTTAATAAAAAAAAATCCAAAACTAAAGCAGCAAGCTACACTTTGAATTGATAGTTGAGCTAAATATAACCTATGAACAATGAATCGAGCTAATTCAAAAGAGTTTGGCACCCATAAGGAAATGTTAATTCAACAAAATACAAAACAAGTTCAACAAGCTACAATTTGAACTGGTAGTTGATATAAATATAACATCTGAACAATGAAGTGAGCTAATTCAAAAGAGTTTGACACCCATCATGAAATGTTAATCCAACAAAATCCAAAACAAGTTCAACAAGCTACACTTTGAACTGATAGTTGAGCTAAATATAACCTATGAACAGTGAAGCGAGCCAATTCAAAAGAGTTTGGCACCATTGGATCACAAGGCACAAAGAACATCAACTCTTGATCTGATTAAGGTGACCAAGCACTTCAGGGTGAAATTCTTGCTCCTAACTAAGATTAATATATGCTAAGGTTTGACAACCGCATTTCAATGTTCCACGACCAATTTCTTCACTAAATTTGTCTAAATAATCCTTTCATTACGTGGTGATTTATTACTCAAATAGAGTACACGACACAATATCCTTGTCATTTTTGTGTGAAAGGAATTAACCCAAATTATGTAAAATTATCCGCAAATCATCTACCTTGTTGTAGCCAACTCTGTTACAATCAAACTATCAATATGCCTTCAACAATGCCCTCTCAATTGTTGTTTTTTGAACAATCGTATTTGGCTTGATCTATCCTTGTCCACTTTTTGGTATTTATCTTTTTTCCTCCTCAGGTGATTCCTTTGGAACTAAAACATCTTCTTTTTTAACATTAACATCTTTTCCATTCTTCTTTTTATGCTTGAAATCTAGAAACAACCTTCAACTATCTACCTAGAAATGCTAGAAAGGATTCAACACCAATTGTCTAATTTGGAGACGCGCTACCACTGCATGTTGCCAAGTGCTCTAACAATTGCTCCTTTTTTTTATCTGCAACATACCACTAAAAAAAAAATAAACTAGATCATTTCAAAACCAGAATCAGACCCACATCAGGGGAAGATCACCCTTCTTGTTTTTGGAGGAATCCCAACCGTCATATGCTAACTCCACATCAATTACAAAAACCTCCTAACCATCATTTCCAGGGTATATTTTCTTCTCATAAGTTGTCAAATAAATATTTGGAAGTTCGTTATATAATGTCTATACAAGAGGGTTGCATTCCAGTTGTGGCAAATCTCTCTCCCATCTGTCACATCCACACCCCTCATACTCACGATGGATAGGACACGACTAGGCTGCTCTTGCTATCAAACGAGCAATCTAGCCCCATGAACATGATAATTAAAATTCATTGACATAAAAACATATACAAATGCATAAGATATGTAAATACAATGGAAGAAAATACATTCATTTCATTCAAGCATTCAACGTTCATAAATCATTAAACAAATAGTTTGCAGAGATTAAGCACAAGAATACTTCTCTTGAAAAGAAGCTGGCCTGCAACTAGCTACGTCGTTGCAACATTCCACCCAACCATAGGCCAATGTTCTTATCAATCTCTCAGCATCACTGCCACCCCCGAGCTAGGCATGATTCCACAAGGCACTAGGGAATAACAAGCTCACACATAGCTAAAACCATACGTTCACCGTCAAGCCAACACACCGTTGGGTTTCACAAACTGTAAGGAAACAAGCCAATAACATGGAGGGGTCCTTGGTCTTACTCAGCCAAGCCAAACCCTACATCAAACACACAGTCATCCAATTAACATATGGTTCCTTGGAATTACTTACTTTGCCAAGCCATTACAAGGATACACCCAACAACAAAATACCATTGTTGGGTAAGGGCCAAATGTCCTGGGAACCCAAAAACAAAAATGGCAATTGGGGAAAAACACCTTGATTGAACAATACGATCCCATAAAATGTTCAATGTATCTACCGAGGAAAAACAACCTCTACAAACCCTCAGATTGTAGATCTGAATTCAGGAAAACGTTTATGGCCACCATGGGAGCAAAAACGACCTCCCCAAACCCACGGATCGTGAATCTCCTTAGGCCATTCACACAGCAACAACAAAATGGATTTCCTAGCTTGGAGAAAGTGAGGAAAAAGCATAAAAATGTGAGGGAAGCCCCCAAATTTCTCATAGAGGAAAAATGACCACCTCAAACCCCAAAATCGTGGCCCATTCCTTCCCATTGGCCCAGCAACACAGAAAACAAATTCTGAGCAAGGGAAAAAAAGAAAAAGACCCAAATCACGAGGGAGAAAAAAAAGGACCCCAAAAAACACCAAAACTTGAATCTCTCCTGCATATGCACTCAACATTCCAGAAACAACTTCCCAACCATGGAGAAACATGGGAAAAATGCAAAATCGTGAAGGGGAGAGCTCAACCCCCTTCCTGCTACGTGAGAGAGCCCACGTGAGTGAGAATGGGTAAGGAAAATGAAAGACATGGGTGCCTAATGGCTTGGGCATGCCTTCCCAAGCATTTACTTGCCCCATAAGTCAAAAACATGTTTCCCAAAGATTGATGGCTTCTCCAATTCGAATTTGACCTCTATACTCTTCCCATCCCAAGGCAATAACTTCCTTTACCAACTTAGATGACTCGGCATAAAAGACAAAAGGGGTAGT
>LPNX010186012.1:58534-137733 GCA_001517045.1 Pseudotsuga menziesii | reverse complement strand
CCCCCCCCCCCCCCCCCCCCCCTATTCCTTGTGAAATCATGCCCCCATCTCTTTAACGTTGCGACACATAGCTAGTTGTGGTATTTTTATTAATTTCCATTTTACATGATGTCTAAAACATATCGTTCCTGGCTAGCACATAAACCATCGAATTGATTTTAATCGTCGATACATAAAATACTAAATCCATGGTGGGGCCTTTGCCTTGAGCTCCACACCATGATCAAATAAATTTTTTTACATCATATGCAATTCAATACCATGGGGTCAAAACCGGGGTGTTACATTCCCCTTACCCTTCAACAACATTGTCCTCAGTGCTTTACAAAAATTTAACAATTGCTACACTGGCATTGCCCTTAGTGCTTTGAAAAATTGAAACAAAACTAGGTGTGCCAATCACATGGCATCCTCCTGCTCCCACGTAGCCTCTTCAGGACCATAGTGCTTCCTCTGCACCTTTATTTGTCCAATGGGGCAATATGGAACTCTTCCAAGTCCTTGCTTGCATGCATCAGCACACGCCACATGATCTTTTCTGGTCTTAGATAATCCTTCTCCTCAACTTGGAACATTTCCAGCGTCTTTGAAAACCAACAATACCTATGCTCAAGCCCCAAACAATGAGTCAATTCCCATGTCAGTATTCACAATATTTTCCAAAATCATAGATGAATCACATGCACATGTATATAGACATAAAATCAACAAAATGTTTCCAAGTGAACCAAATACTCATTTGCATAAGTATCTTCTTTTGGTTCCACAGGTATTCGACTTGGCTTTAGACCATTATGGCACTCACAACCCTACCCCACCCCACACCTCGGTGTGCATTAAAGGGTAGCCAAATTTATGTAAGACTCGGATCACCTGAAAATACCTCTCAACCAAGGTCTGACAACTCTGTTTTTGAGCCCAACACCTCTTTGGTTGTTTCAATCGAACTAATCCAGCTTTCAAGTTTTAATTGTACTTTAAAATGCATAAGGCGTTTAGGTATATTATCACCAAAAACCTCGTCAAAGTTTTGTATGACACGGTGCACGATTATTAGGATTCCAAATAAACTATTTGATTTGAAAATCGATCTCTGCATTTACCAAGAAACTTTTGTTGCAACTTTTTGCAAGTTTGAATTCAACTTTCAATGAGTTTGGATGCAATTCATGGTTTACCAATGGGACATGGATGCTTAGCGTATGGACATCATTGGAAAAATATTGTTTTTGTTGTTGTTGGAATTAGACTTGGCAGCCACAAGTTAAGTAGTTATGCTAGTTTAATAATAGATCATCTATTTATCAATGAATTAATAAGTGGGAAAACTCACATCTTTTTTATTTTAAATTCCCTCCCAACTTTTTAGTAGGAATTTTGGAAGTTATAGTTCCACTTGATTATTGAGAAATTTGACCATGGAACTTTGGGCTTGAGGTTGATCCAAATTGCTTGGAAAAAATAAATTGATCATATCAAAACTTTACTTCCCTCATCAATGGAGTAAGCTAATCTTGTAGAAATTAACATACTCTCTTTTTGGTCACAAATCTAGGAAGAATCTAGGACGAGTTGTGTTTTACCATGGTCCAAGGCCCAATCATGGTTGAACATTACCATTAAAGGTTTTGCTGATTTCTAAATTGACTTAGATTTTGAAACAATCAATTAGAGTCCCAAATTGATGAGTCTCTAACGTTATGTCTAGTTGGATTCTAGTGATTGAAGGAAAGTTTGCTACAAGATTAGACATGTCCCTTATTAATGTAGTAAGCTATTATGGTAGTAATTATGCATTCTCTCCAATGACGAATCTATTATGAATCCAACTAAAATTCAAGGCATGAACAATGTTCTATCATGATCCAAGGCCTATTCATGATGGAACAATGCTATTAGGGGTTTTGCTCAATTCTAAATCGACCCAAATTGCTAAAGAATCGATCAAAATCCAAAATTGATGAGAAATAAAACTTTTTGTATTGTGGCATTCCAACCATTAGAGGGAAGTTTTCTACGAGATTAGACACCTCCCTTATTGATAGAGTAAGCTGATCTTGTAACAAACATATCCTCTTTTAAAGCATAAATCTAATAACAATCAAACATAAACTTTAAGCAGGAGCAATGCTCTACCATGATCCAAGGTAGTTCACTTTAAGAGAATGCTAAAATAAAATTTTCCCATTTTACATTGAAATAAATTATCAAAATTTCTATAAAAGTTTTGAATCCATGAAATGCTCAATATAACCATATTCCAACCATTACATGGATATTTACTACTAGTACAACCACTTAACTTGTGGCTGGTGAACACCAATAGGCCACAAGTTTAGTTTTACTAACAAGTTAAGTGTCATGAACAAGTTATATGTTATTTGTTCTCCATTCTAACATCCCCTCAGAGCACAACCGAAAAACGATAAGTGTAAATAAAAGGAACTGTAAGTACAAATACTAGTTTTTATCAAAATTTGATGAAATTGGTAATGTTAGGCGGCTGAAAGTGTTGTACGACCAAAACAATGATTTGGGGACGAATACACTAGGGGGATGGATGGATGGCTAGGAATCCATGTCTTTAGATGACGGGTGTCATCTTAAGTGTCATAGACACTATACTTGATTCCTTGGTTTATTAAAATATTACGCTTTTTCCTAAACTAACGTTAGTAGCTAAGTGTCACAAGTTTTATTAGTAGACTCAAAAGGTCTAGTTAAAAATATAATCAAAATATTATTATTCAGTGGCATTGCTATATATGTTTGATATTATAGCTTCGACAAAAAAGTTGTGAAAATACTTTTAAGTTCTTATTTAGAAAAGTTATGGATTTTCCTATCTTACTTCTAAGTTGGAAAATGATTTCCACCTGTCCTTTATTTGCTGATTTATTGAAAAAATTCAATCAATAAACTCCCAACATGAAAGGTTAATCCAACAAAATCCAAAACAAGTTCAACAAGGTACAGTTTGAATTAATAGTTGAGCTAAATATAACCTCTAAACAGTGAAGCGAGCTAATTCAAAAGAGTTTGGCACCCATCATGAAATGTTAATCCAGCAAAATCCAAAACTAAAGCAGAAAGCTACACTTTGAACTGATAGTTGAGATAAATACAACCTATGAACAGTGAATCAAGCTAATTCAAAAGAGTTTGGCACCCATCAGGAAATGTTAATTCAACAAAATACAAAACAAGTTCAACAAGCTACACTTTGAACTGATAGTTGATATAAATATAACATCTGAACAGTGAAGCGAGCTAATTCAAAAGAGTTTGACACCCATCATAAAATGTTAATCCAACAAAATCCAAAACAAGTTCAACAAGCTACACTTTGAACTGATAGTTGAGCTAAATATAACCTATGAATAGTGATGCAAGCCAATTCAAAAGGGTTTGGCACCATTGGGTCACAAGGCACAAAGTACATCAACTCTTGATCTGATTAAGGTGACCAAGCACTTCAGGGTGAAATTCTTGATCCTAACTAAGATTAATATCTGCTAAGGTTTGACAACCGCATTTCAATGTTCCACAACCAATTTCTTCACTAAATTTGTCTAAATAATCCTTTCATTACATGGTGATTTATTACTCAAATAGAGTACACGACACGATATCCTTGTCATTTTTGTGTGAAAGGAATTACCCCAAATTATGTAAAATTATCTGCAAATCATCTACCTTGTTGTAACCAACTCTATTACAATCAAAATATCGATATGCCTTCAACAATGCCCTCTCAATTGTTGTTTTATGAACAATAGTATCTGGCTTGATCTATCCTTGTCGACTTTTTGGTATTTATCTTTCTTCCTCCTAAGGTGATTCCTTTGGAACTAAAACATATTCTATTTTAACATTAACATCTTTTCCATTCTTCCTTTTTATGCTTGAAATCTAGAAACAACCTTCAACTGTCTACCTAGAAATGCTAGAAATGATTCAACACCAATTGTCTAATCTGGAGATGCTCTGCCACTGCATGTTGCCAAGTGCTCTAACAATTGTCCCTTTTTTTTATTTGCAACATGCCACAAAATAAAAAAGAAGAATTATTCCAAAACCAAAATCAAACCCATATCAGGGGTATATCACCCTTCTTGTTTTTGGAGGAATCCCAACCGTCATATGCTAACTCCACATCAACTACAAAAACCTCCCAACCATCATTTCCAGGGTATATTTTCTTCTCATAAATTTTCAACTAAATACTTGGAAGTTCATCAAATAATGTCTGTACAAGAGGGTTGCATTCCAGCTGTGGCAAAGCTCTCTCCCATCTGTCATGTCCCCACCCCTCATATTGACGATGGATAGGACATGACTAGGCTGCTCCTACTATCAAACGTGCAATCTAGCCCCATGAACATGATAATTAAAATTCATTGACATAAAAACATATACAAATTCATAAGCCATGTAAATACAACGAAAGAAAATACATTCATTTCATTCAAGCATTCAACGTTAATAAATCATTAAAAGAATAGTTTGCAGAGATTAAGCACAAGAATACTTATCATGAAAAGAAGCTGGCCAGCAACTAGCTACATCATTGCAACGTTCCACCCAACCATAGGCCAGTGTGCTCATCAATCTCTCAGCATCAATACCACCCCCGATCTAGGCATGATTCCATAAGGCACTAGGGAACAACAAGCTCACACATAGCCAAAACCATACATTCATAGTCAAGACAACACACCATTGGGTTTCACATACTGTAAGGAAACAAGCCAATAACATGGAAGGATCCTTGGTCTTACTCAGACAAGCCAAACCATACATCAAACACACATTCATCCAATTAACATATGGTTCCTTGGAATTAGTTACCTTGCCAAGCCATCACAAGGATACACCCAACAACAAAATACCATTGCTGGGTAAGGGCCAAATGTCCTGGGAACCCAAAAATAGAAATGACAATTGGGGAAAAACACCTTGAGTGAACAATACGATCCCATAAAACGTTCGATGTCTCTGCTGAGGAAAAACAACCTCTACAAACCCTCAAATTGTAGATCTGAATTTAGGAAAACGTTTATGGCCACCACGGGAGCAAAAACGACCTCCCCAAACCCACGGATTATGAACATCCTCAGGCCATTCACATAACAACAACAAAATGGATTTCCCAGCTTGGATAAAGTGAGGAAAAAGCATAAAAACTTGAGGGAAGCTCCCAGCTTGCTCATATAGGCAAAATGACCACCTCAAACCCCAAAATCATGGCCCATTCCTTCCCATTCGCCTAGCAACATAGAAAACAAATTTAGAGCATGGGAAAAAGAAGAAAATGACCCAAATCGCAAGGAAGACAAAAACAGACCCCAAAAAACACTAAAACGTGAATCTCTCTTGCATAGGCACTCAGCATTCCAGAAACGACTTCCCAACCATGGAGAAACATGGGAAAAATGAAAAATCGTGAAAGGGAGAGCTCAACCCCCTTCCTGCTACGCGAGAGAGCCCACGTGAGTGAGAATGGGTAAGGAAAATGAAAGACATGGGTGGCTAATGGGTTGGGCATTCCTTCCCAAGCATTTACTTTCCCCATAAGTCAAAAACATGTTTCCCAAAGACTGATGGCTTCTCCAATTCGAATTTGACCTCTATACCCTTCCCATCCCAAGGCAATAACTTCCTTTACCAANTTCCTTGTGAAATCATTCCCCCATCTCTTTAACGTTGCGGCACATAACTAGTTGTGGTATTTTTATTAATTTGCATTTTACATGATGTCTCAAACATATCGTTCCTGGCTAGCACATAAACCATCGAATTGATTTTAATCACCAATATATAAAATACTAAATCCATGGTGGGGCCTTTGCCTTGAGCTCCACACCATGATCAAATAAAAATATTTACATCATATGCAATTCAATACCGTGGGGTCAAAACCAGGGTGTTACATTCCCCTTCCCCTTCAACAATACTGTCCTCAATGCTTTACAAAAATTTAACAATTGCTACACTGGCACCGCCCTCTGTGCTTTGAAAAATTGAAACAAAACTGGGTGTGCCAATCGCATGGCATCCTCCTACTCCCACGTAGCCTCTTCAGGACCACAGTGCTTCCTCTGCACCTTTATCTGTCTAATGGCATGATCTGGAACTCTTCCAAGTCCTTTCTTGCATGCATCAGCACACGCCACGAGATCTTTTCTGGTCTTGGAGAATCCTCCTCCTCATCTTGGAACATTTCCAATGTCTTTGACAACCAACGATACCTATGCTCAAGCCCCAAACAATGAGTCAATTCCCATGTTAGTATTCATAATATTTTCCAAAATCATAGATGAATCAGATGCACATGTATAAAATCAACAAAAAGTTTCCAAGTGAACCAAATACTCATTTGCATAAGTATTTTCTTTTGGTTCCATAGGCATCCAAATTGGCTTTATACCATTATGGCACTCACAACCCTGCCCCACCCCACACCTGGGTGTGCATTAGAAGGTAGCCAAATTTATGTAAGACTCAGATCACCTGAAAATACCTCTCAACTGAGGTTTGACAACTCTGTTTTTTAGCCCAACACCTCTTCGGCAGCTTCAATGGAACCAATTCAACTTTCAAGTTTTAATTGTACTTTAAAATGCATAAGGCGTCTAGGTATGTTATCACCAAAAATCCCGTCAAAGTTTTGTATGACACGGTGCACGATTATTACGATTCCAAATAAACTATTTGATTTGAAAATCGATCTCTACACTTACCAAGAACCTTTTGTTGCAACTTTTTGCGAGTTTGAATTCAACTTTCAACGAGTTTGGATGCAATTCATGGTTTACCCAAGGGACATGGATGCTTAGCGTATGGACATCATTGGAAAAATATTGTTTTTGTTGTTGTTGGAATTAAACTTGGTAGCCACAAGTTAAGTAGTTATGCTAGTTTAATAATATATCATCTATTTATCAATGAATTAATAAGTGGGAAAACTCACATCTTTTTTATTTTAAATTCCCTCCCAACTTTTTAGTAGGAATTTTGGAAGTTATAGTTCCACTTGATTATTGAGAAATTTGACCATGGAACTTTGGGCTTGAGGTTGATCCAAATTGCTTGGAAAAAATAAATTGATCATATCAAAACTTTACTTCCCTCATCAATGGAGTAAGCTAATCTTGTAGAAATTAACATACTCTCTTTTTGGTCACAAATCTAGGAAGAATCTAGGACGAGTTGTGTTTTACCATGGTCCAAGGCCCAATCATGGTTGAATATTACCATTAAAGGTTTTTCCCATTTCTAAATTGACTTAGATTGTGAAACAATCAATTAGAGTCCCAAATCGATGAGTCTCTAACGTTATGTCTAGTTGGATTCTAGTGATTGAAGGAAAGTTTGCTACAAGTTTAGTCATGTCCCTTATTAATGAAGTAAGTTATTTTGGTAGTAAATATGCGTTCTCTCCAGTGACAAATCTATTATGAATCCAACTAAAATTCAAGGCATGAAAAATGTTCTATCATGATCCAAGGCCTATTCATGATGGAACAATGTTGTTAGGGGTTTTGCTCAATTCTAAATTGACCCAAATTGCTAAAGAATCGATCAAAATCCCAAATTGATGAGAACTAAAACTTTTTGTATTGCGGCATTCCAACCATTAGAGGGAAGTTTGCTACAAGATTAGACACCTCCCTTATTAATAGAGTAATATGATCTTGTAACAAACATATCCTCTTTTAAAGCATACATATAATAACAATCAAACATAAACTTTAAGCAGGAGCAATGCTCTACCATGATCCAAGGTAGTTCACTTTAAGAGAATGCTAAAATAAATTTTGCCCATTTTACATTGAAATAAATGATCAAAATTTCTATAAAAGTGATCTGGATTTATGCAGGAACGCAACAGAATACACAAATAACCAATATGCAGCGAAAATAACACTTCATTTCATTAATCAATAATTGAAACTTGTTTACATACATAATGGAAATAAACTAGCTAGAGTGCTGGTAGCTTATCTCTGAGAAGAGATGTGGCGGCTACATGCCTCTGAAATCTGTGTTACAATGAGGCTCGAAGGCCTATATATTATTGAGAAACAATGGAAACCCTACACATCCAAAAACCTAACCCTAGGAGGTGAAACACCTTAATGTGGGCCCCGTTGGGTAACTTGGTACATCAATTTCCCGGGGTCGTAACTTTAGCATACTACCTTCGTTTGAAGCGCATGATACATTGTTAGAAAGATCTGTTTAAGGACTACATCCATTAACAACAAATATCAAGTCCAGAACGAACTCATATCTACCCGACCATTCGATGCCAAAAAACGTCGTTTAGGGCCTCAAAACAGCTCCGGAAGTTTAGGAACCGAAAATTGCCAAAAATAGTAAATTGTGCTACAATTAAGGAAATTGGAAAACTAAAAGAAACAGTGGTGGGGGTCCAAGAGGAATAGGTGGGTTTCCACCAATATCCTCCTGGATCATTCCTCCCCCCTTAGGAAGCAATGGTCCCCATTGCGTTGAGTTCCTCCATGAGATGAGGTAACTTCTGTTGAACTTGGTCCTCGGTGAGCCACTTTCCCTGGTGAAGGAGTTGGCCTGCTTTGACAACTCGATATAGCTGGATCTTTTGTTGGTGGGTGTTCTTGATTTGTGTGTCCATAATCCGATCAGTTGTGGCCTGTTCCATGCAGTCGGGGTTTAACTCTGTTGGTGTGAGTTGTTCTGCCACGTCTGATGTGTCCAGTAGAGGTGGAAAGTAGGGCCGAAGGCAGTCCACATTGAACAATGGGTGCAGACCAAAAAATGGTGGAATAATGAGCTCGAAGGAATTATTCCCGATAGCCTTGGTGATGGTGTATGGCCCATATCGCAGTGAGCGAATCTTGCGGTGGGGTCCAGCGAGGCGCTCCTTTTGAAAATGTAGCCACACTTTGTCGCCCACCTAGAAGTTGTGTTGCACCCGATGCTGATCATGTCGCTGCTTATACTTAGCATTGGATCTGTCCAATATGTCATGAACCTGTTGGCGAATGTGCTGAATGCGCTCAATGAAGCTATTTGCCTTGGAAACTTCAGACTGGATATGAGTTGAATCAGCCTGAGTAGCTACAAATGGCATGGCTACGTTAATGGGACATAGTGGCTGGAATCCCAAGCCCACCTGAAAGGGGCTGTGGTTGGTTGAGTTGTGGAGGGTCCGGTTATAGCTGTGTTGTACATAGGGGAGGCTCTCATCCCATGTGCATGGATGCTTTGAGTTGTACATGCACAAAATATGTACGATCATCCTGTTGACGACCTTTGTCTGGCCATCACTCTGGGGATGGAAAGCTGTGGACTTTGTGAGCTTGGTGTCTAGCATTGACCATAGGCTAGAACAGAATGTACTAAGGAACCTGCTGTCCTGGTCTGAGATTATAGACCGTGGGATACCAAATTGTACCCACACTCATTCAAAGAAGAGTTTAGCAGTGGCTTCTGTTGTGATATTCTTCTTGCAAGCCGCCATTATGGCCATCTTTGAGAATCTGTCAACGACCACAAACATACAGTCATTGCCGTGCTTAGTAGAAGGAAGGTTTGACATGTAATCCATGGAGATGGATTCCCAAGGTCGACTAGGGGTAGGCAACGGAGTATAGAGGCCTTGCTTCTTGATGGATGGTTTGGCAATGACGCACGTAGTGTAGGATCGGATGTACTTCCTGACGTCTTGTCAAAGGTTCAACCAATAGAAATACTTCTGCAGTACTGCCACTATTTTCTCGACCCCGAAATGCCCAATGACTCTACTGTAGTGCGCTTCCCAAATCATCTTGGCACGCTCGCTTGAAGGAACACAAAGGTGTCCCATGTGACACAGCGGTACATCCTGGAGGTGAAATTTTGGAACTTGGTTTCCCTCCAAGAGCATCTGGTATGTGTGGCTGAATTCTGGATTGCTCTTGTAGAGAAGCGGCCAATCAGAAGTCTCGTGCCCACAAGAGTTGAGCATGGTCATTATCGCCATGATTGGTGGTTGGATGAGGCAGTCTGCAACATTATTGGTGCTTCCCTTCTTGTACTTGATGTTCAAATGAATCTATTGTAGATATGTGGACCACTTTTGATGGCGATCGTTCTGTAACTTCCCTTGTTTTTGCATGAACTACAGGGGTTGGTGGTCTATGTGGATGATCGTTTCCTTCCCCAAAATGTAATGCTTCCATTGCCAGCAAGCCTGTATAATGGAATACATCTCTTTGTCATAAGTGGGATATTTGCGGACTGTGTCTGACAGTGTCTCACTGTGATATGCCACCAGATGTCCTTGTTGAGTAAGGATTACTCCAATAGCATAGTTAGAGGCATCTGTCTCAATCTCAAATGGTTGTTGCAAGTCTGGTAATGTGAGCATTGGGGCACAACAAAGGCGATGTTTCAATTTTGCAAACACCTTCTGCTAAGTTCCTGACCAAAAGAATTTTGCTTTCGCTCCTCCCTTGGTGACTTGACTCAAGGGCCAAGTGATATGAGAGAATCCCAACACAAACCTGTGGTAGAAATTAGCAAGGCCCAAAAAGCTGCAAAGCTTTGTTAGAGTAGTTGGGGCTGGCCAATCTCGAATGACTTGGATCTTGGTTGGATCCACATGTACCCCATAGTCATCAATAATGTATCCCAGATACTGAACCTGGGTCATGCCAAAAGTACACTTGTCCAAATTGGCACACAACTTGTGCCGCCGCAATGTTTGGAGGACCTGTCGGATGTGGTGGAGGTGCTCTTCCCAAGTCTAGCTGAAGATCAGGATGTCATCCAAGTACACTAGTACAAATGAGTTCGTGAATGGCAGCAAGATGTCTTCCATCAGTCTCATGAAGGTTGCAGGAGCATTCGTCAACCCGAAAGGCATGACCAACCATTTGAAAAGGCCCTCCTTGGCTTTGAAGGCAGCCTTCCACACATCAGTCGGCTCGATCGGTACCCGGTGATACCCAAACTTTAAGTCGATCTTGCTAAAATATTTTTCCCCTTTAAGCTGGTCTAGGAGGTCATCAATCCGTGGGATCGGGTACCTATTTCGGACAGTGATCTTGTTCAGCGCCCGATAGTCAATAAAGAGTCTCCAAGTCCCATCCTTTTTTTGTACCAACATGATCGGGCTCCCACAGGGTGATGAACTTGGCCGGATGTGACCCTTTTGTAGCAGCTCCTGAATTTGCCTCTTTATTTCATCATTCTCCAGAACAGAGCGGCGATAGATCAGTCCATTGGGCAGTGACGCACCTGGGGTCAGATCGATGGGGTGCTTGACCTGACAGTGGAGAGGCACCCCAGTGGGTGAGGTGAATATGTCCCAGTACTCCTCCATGACCTTGTCCATTTGTTGTTGTCGTGCGGAGGGGCCCTGTCTGGAGGTTGTGGCCACGATATTCTTCTTGCCCCGAGGGTGGATCATCAAGAAAACAAACTTCCCAGTTTTGGAAATGAGCTTACTGCATTGTTTTGCAGTAACCAAAGAGATAGCAGTAGGGGGTGGTACCTCTGGTATCCTATACAAATTATTTCCCAACATAATAATAACAGCGCGTGGCCGAGACTCATACACAGCATGTTGCTTCCATAAGTATGGTTGACCTAATAATACATCACAAGCATCAAGACGAGCAATACCACATAATACCTCATCGATGAAGGGCTTGATGCTGTAGGGAAGGCGACACTGCTGGCTGACGCGAAGATCTAGTCCTTGGTGAAGCCACCCGATGGTGTACGACTGTGGGTGTGCTGTGGTCGGCAAACCTAAGAGCTTCACGACCTCTGCTGAAATCAGGTTCTTTTGGCTCCCACTGTTGACGATGAACTGTGGCGGGAAACCTTTTACCCACATTTGGGAGTGGAAAAGATGCTCCTCCTCCTCCTCCTCTTCTAGTTCTTCCTTTTGGATCTTCGTGGTGGCAATTTTGGCGTTGGGCTCTCCATCAATAATCTTCTTCCCTTTTTCATTCCCCTTCTTGGGTTCAGGTTCAGTGTCAGAGTATGCATCTGATTCAGAAGCCTTTATCTCAGCCACCAGTGACTGCTTAGCCCGACACTCACTTGTGTTGTGAGTGGGGCTCTTATGGAACTCACACCATTTTCCTGCTTCCTTCTTCAGATTTGCAGTGTTGCTCTTTGCTTGTGGCTTTGGAAAGTTTTCTTGAGTTGCTATGCCTTGGCTGTGTCCTTGGTTTTGCGCTTTGGGGGCACCTTTCCCTTGCTTCTGATTCGCAGATCCAAAGTCTCGCTTTTTTTGTTTGAATTTTTGCTCAATTTTGGCAGCATACCGATATGCTGTACCAAGCGAGGAGATGTCGAGGAACTCCATTTCCTCCTGAATGTATATGTGCAGACAACTACGGTACTTCAACACCAATTGTTTCTCTGAATCTTTGATACCCAACTTGGTGCGCAGGATATGGAATAGTTTCGTCAGCTCATGCACATCTTGATCTCTTTGCTGTTGCAGCGTAGTCCATTGGATGTACTTGTCCTCATGGCTCCCCACTGGGTAATATTGTCCCTTTATGGCATCTCGGAAAGAATTCCAAGTGGGTACAGCTGAGAACAGAGAGGGTTCCTCCTCGTCCTTTCTCTCATAGTAGGTTTCCCACCAGTCCTTAACATGGGGGATGGCTTTGAGTAGAGAAAAATTAATCTTTTCCTGGTGAGAAAAGTCATGAACCGAGAAATATCCTTCTAATAGATTCAACCATTTATCTACGACATCTGCATCTATTTGACCATCAAATATGGGAATGTCAAAGTTTACTTGTACCTTAAAAGGGGTTGCACCTCCAGAGTGGCTGCTAGATGCAGATGCACCGCCACTGGGAAGTTGTTGAAGGATCTGGGCGAAGTTATCCATCATCGCGTTCCTTTGTTTTTCAAGGGCCTCCCAGAGCAACATTTTGATAGGATTTTCTACACCCTCATCTTTCTTTTTGTCCACCATGGGTGGCCATCGGGATTTGTGAGGCTGATCTTGCAAAGGTTCAACCAGATCGAGCCCTAACTCTTTATACCCCGCCCTCGTTGGGGACATGCAAAGAAGGACCGAGAAAGAATAGATTGCTCTGATACCATTGATTTGGATTTATGCAGGAATGCAACAGAATACACAAATAACCATAGAAACAAATATGCAGCGGAAATAACACTTCATTTCATTAATCAATAACTGAAACTTGTTTACATGCAGAATGGAAATAAACTAGCTAGAGTGCTGGTAGCTTATCTTTGAGAAGAGATGTGGCGGCTACATGCCTCTGAAATTTGTGTTACAATGAGGCTCAAAGGACTATATATTATTGAGAAACAATGGAAACCCTACACATCCAAAAACCTAATCCTAGGAGGTGAAACGCCTTAATGTGGGCCCTGTTGGGTAACTTGGTACATCAATTTCATGGGGTAGTAACTTTAGCATACTACCTCCGTTTGATGCGCATGATACATCGTTAGAAAGATATGTTTAAGGACTACATCCAAAAAGAAAAAATATTGAGTCTGGAACGGATTCATATTTTCTCGACCATTCGATGCCAAAAAAACGTCGTTTAGGGCCTCAAAATGGCTTCGAAAGTTTAGGACCTGAAAACTGCCAAAAATAGTAAATTTTGCTATAATCAAGGAAATTGGAAAACTGAAAGAAATAGTGGTGGGGGTCCAAGAGGAATAGGTGGGTGGCCACCAATATCCTCCTGGATCAAAAAGTTTTAAATCCATGAAATGCTCAATATAACCATATTCCAACCATTACATGGATATTTACTACTAGTACAACCACTTAACTTGTGGCTGGTGAACACCAATAGGCCACAAGTTTAGTGTTACTAACAAGTTAAGTGTCATGAACACGTTATATGTTATTTTTCCTCCATTCTAACATCCCCTCAGAGCATGACCGAAAAAAGTGAAGTGTAAATAAAAGGCACTTTAAGTACAAATACTAGTTTTTATCAAAATTTGATGAAATTGGTAATGCTAGGTGGTTGAAAGTGTTGCACGGCCAAAACGATGATTTGGGGACGAATCCACTAGGGGGAGGGATGGATGGCTAGGAATCCATGTCTTTAGATGACGGATGTCATCTTAAGTGTCATGGACACTAGAGTTGATTCCTTGGTTTATTAAAATCTTAAGCATCTTCCTAAACTAACGTTAGTAGCTAAGTGTCGCAAGTTTATTAGTAGACTCATAAGGTCTAGTTAAAAATATAATCAAAATATTATTGTTCAATGGCATTGCTATATATGTTTGATATTATAGCTTCGACAAAAAAGTTGTGAAAATACTTTTAAGTTCTTATTTATAAAAGTTATGGATTTTCCTATCTTACTTCTAAGTTAGAAAGAAAGTTAAATTATAGGGATACACGATATATATGTAGGTGAAGGATTAAAGCCTTTGGGAAAGGAAACCTTATATATATATATATATATATATATATGCAAGGCTTAAATCCTTTTGTGGAAGTCAAAACATTTAAACATTAATGAGCTTGAACGTATACATACAAATGACACATAGGGGACATGATATTTTGATTTTTGATACGTGTCGAATGTTTCCTTGAGATAAGAAGAACATGGACTCTTGGCTCTGCTGTGTGTTCTCTTGGGAAAAAAATTGTTTATCCTGCATAAGACTGATAGTTTTACTTCAAAAGGAGGGTGGAACTGGCGATGAAGGGGGGATATACTCCAGGTATGGGTCAAGAAGAGGATTGGATGAAGGAACACAAGCCAAGTAGGGTTTTGTCCAAGCTGCAGGTTGATGCAAATTGGAATGTATTTATGGATCTGAATGAAGTAGACCTGAACCTAACAAAACACCGATAAATAGAGCTAAGTAACTGAAATTAACTGTTGTGTTTTCTTCTTTTTAAGAATGTAGTGTATCTAATGTTAATGGTTGCGTTGTACATCAAAAACATTGTGTAACTTTTGTATTAAGTTTGATGCTTGCGTTTTTCAGTTCTTCGATAGATTTAAATGTCTGCGATCTGGAAGTTCTTTGATAGATCTTGTATTTAGAAAACATATCCATGTATTTTGATAGATCTATGCTTTCTGAAAACGATCCCCAAATTAATTTGGTAAGATTTGTGGTCGGAGTCATAACTGGAAAATGATATCCATGTTTTTTTTTTCGTTGGATTTGGTATTTAGAAAGCATTAGTGATTTTCCAGTTGATAGATTTTAGATCACCAGCGTTTCATATTTCTTTGTGATCTGAATGTTGAAATTTAACTTGCGATTTTCCAGTGATAGATTTTAGATCGCTAGTGTTTCATAACTCTTTGTGATCTAAATGTTGAAATTGAGCCTACGATTTTCTAGTGATAGATTTTAGATCGCCAACATTTCATAATTCTTTGTGATCTGAATGTTGAAATTGAGCTTGTGATTTTTCAATGATAGATTTTAGATCGTCAACGTTTCATATTTCTTTGTGATCTGAATGTTGAAATTGAGCCTGTCATTTTCTAGTGCTGGATTTTAGATTGCCAGTGTTTCATATTTCTTTGTGATCTGAATGTTGAAATTTAGCTCACGATTTTACAGTGATATATTTTAGATCGCCAACATTTCATAATTATTTACGATCTGAATGTTGAAATTGAGCCTGTGATTTTCTAGTGATAGATTTTAGATCGCCAATGCTTCATAATTCTTTGTGATATGAATGTTAAAATTGAGCCTATGATTTTCCAGTGATAGATTTGAGATCACCAGCGTTTCATATTTCTTTGTGATCCGAATGTTGAAATTGAGCCTGTGATTTTCCAGTGATAGATTTGAGATCGCCAGCGTTTCATATTTCTTTGTGATTTGAATGTGGAAATTGAGCCTGCGATTTTCTAGGGATAGATTTTAGATCGCTAGCGTTTCATATTTGTTTGTGATATGAATGCTGAAATTGAGCCTGCGATTTGCTAGTAATAGATTTTAGATCGCGAGCGTTTCATATTTCTTTGTGATCTGAATGTAATGGCTCCACTAGTTATGGAAATATAAGGATAAGCAATAGCTTATATGTTAGCTACGTTAACGTAGAGCTTAGTTATTAGAGAAAGCTTAAGCACTACTAGTAATATGTGACCACATAACAACATGATACCATGTTGGATTCAACTAGTCTACTTACATTACCTTAAATCTTAGTAAAGTTTATCGGTTTTATTGCTTATACCAACTAGAATAAAGCTAGTATTGGCTCCATATTAAGGATAAACACTAGTATAAAGATAAGGTGATATCACTTACTCTTTTATGTTATTAAATTGCTTATATAGATATGTATAGTTCAATGATTTTATGTATAATAATGGTTTATGACGAGAAAGTTGAAAATATGGTTAATTCCAAGATTTAGTTACAACCAACTATTAGATTGAGTCTTGAAATATTTAAGAGATTTATTTGATCTACATTGTGGGAAATGTTTAGTGATAAGTATTGAAATATTTAAGAGATTTATTTTATCTACATTGTGGGAAATGTTTAGTGATAAGTCTTGAAATATTTAAGAGATTTATTTTATCTACATTGTGGAAAATGTTTAGTAATATAGATACTTGAATTACTCACATGATTTAGATTAATGATATAAGTATTTCAAGGGTGAATCCGCGGACCTGGGTAACACTTTTTGGCAAGCGCATGTGGTCAAAAACAAAAAAACGCACCTCGGTCGAGGGCTTGTTAAACCCTCGACCGAGCTATTAATACCTCGACCGAGGTTTTATCAAGCCCTCGACCGAGGTTTTTTTCAGCCCTCGGTCGAGGTGTTTAGTAACCCTCGGTTGTGGTATTAAAACCTTGACCGAGGGTTATTAAATACCTCGACCGAGGTATTAACTCGGTCGAGGTACATACCTCGACTGAGGTACCTCTATCAAAAAAATCATAAATAGAGGACCAAAGATTGCAAAATATATTCATTATACTTTTCTGAATCCTCCAGCAACTCATGAAAACCTAAAAATAGAACTCTCCACAAAAAACTTTGCCTTCAAACATTAATGACACTCCCCGAAGTCCTTGGTACAAAACGAAATTGAGCCATTTTTGAGTAGTGGGATGCAACTACAAGCAGTGAAAGATTTTCACATATTGAAAATAGAACTCTCCACAAAAAACTTTGCCTTGATCTCCATAAAACTCTCTCCAAATCTCTTTTGTGGTTCGCCATTTTCAATATGTGAAAAGATTTCACTGCGCAATTGCATCCCACTACTCAATAAATGGCTCCATTTCATTTTGTACCAGGGACTTTTGGGGAGTGTCATTAATGTTTGAATAGGATTAGATCTGTAGATATGGGTTGAGGAGTCATAGGAGTCATAGATTTGATCAATCATATCTATAACTCCTAATACTCCAAGACCCATTTCTACAAATAAAGATAAATGACCCTTCTTTTCATTTCAGACACCAACTGCCAAAAAATGTAATGACCACCTACCCTTTTGTCTTAAGGCTGCTCTCTTTAAATAGAATATTACAGGACTAGGACCTCGACTGAGCAAATACCTTGGTCGAGGTCCTAACAAAACCTCGACCGAGGGTTTGTTAAACCCTCGGTCGAGGGATTTACAAGCCCTCGGTCGAAGTTTTGTTAGGACCTCGATCGAGGTATTTAAATACCTCGGTCGAGGGCTTAAAAAAATAGACTTAGCCCACATTCAAACAAATGAAAAATTCCCTGTGCCTTGCAGAGGTGTAATCCCTGCCATTCCTAGCACATAACTGAGCGGAGTTGATACCGATAAATTCACCAACGAATATTTTATCCATTGAGGTATCATACACACATTTTGGCATTCATATGAAATTTATTTTTTAATTACTTCTAAAATGTATACTTAGAAAACCACACTGCAACTTCGAAGCAGCTCAAAGAAAAATCCGCGGAGTTAAAAATGCACACATCACATATCGACATGTCCTCTCAAAAGGGTATCTTTGGTTTTTCAATTTTTGAAAAAATAGAAAAAATTCCTTTACGTGGACAAATATGTGTTTAAAACGATGCTGAAATCGAATGTGGTCACTTTCAAAAAATAATAAATAATTGTATAATGTGAAAAAAATTAACAAAAAAATATGCACATCACACTGCATTTTATGTAGATCATGCTTATATATTTATTTTTTTTAAATTATTAATGCAAGATTAAATTACTCTACGTGGACACGAGCCACTTATTAGCTTCTTTAAATTTTTAAGGTCACACAGTTCATTAAATGCAAAAATTCACACATTAAATGACATCGGAATATTTTTAAAAAAATATCACTATGAAGCCAACATAATATTCTACAATTTGTTTTTTAACTGCAAGTCCAAATTCACAAGGCATATATGCGTTTTGAGGGCTTCTATCTAGCACATAAGTAAAAAATCAGGTTTTCATCACCAAATTTGGCCAAAAAGTGTTACCCATCTTCATGGAATCACCCTCAAATTCTTCAAAAGCTTAAACATGGGTTTAATTTTTATCATAAAGGAATTTGTTTTATAGGGTGCTAAGTCACTATATTTTATCCATGTAGAAACATCCTAAAATATGAAGTGAAGCATTAATATCGCATTAATACTTGTATATAATTGGGTATCAACATAAGTATTTTGTTGTTATATTTCTTGATGGAAAATTAGTTTCATACTTATAATAAGCATGAAAGGAATTGATAGTAAATAGTTACATTGACCTATTAAATAAAAGGGCACTCTAGAATTTTCGGTAGTTAGTTGTGTTCTTTAAAGTAAATAATGTCGGAACCATAAATAAATAAGGTTTCCTAAATAATGTGATGTAACGGTATAGATGAGTGTTGTCATGTACCCTTTTGGTTTATGGATAAAACATGACGAGGATTTAGTCGTGATTAATGGGCAAAAATTGTTATGACGATAAAGAATTCTAAGTCTCATAATCTTAGGTAGGGTATTCCATTTGGGTATCTTAACTTGAAAACTTGAAGAGTTTTCTGTTTTTAACCTCGAACCTTAGTGGATTCGTCACCCAACTTAGGGATGGCTTTAGACGGAAAACATATGTCAAATGAAGCCTAAAGTTGGGAGGAAAGTCGTAGACATGCTTTCAGTCGCCCAAGTTAAAGTCTGATTACAGAAGTATTTGTAATGGTTCGTTTTCTTATGGATTTAATTTATCTTGTTTTTAAGTTTGTTATTAAGCATATGTTCTTAGATTTATAGATTGATATCTAGTACTAATATGTGTTTTGAGTTACATGACTTCAAAGGGTGGCTGCAGGAGTTGTGTCCCAATGGTGGAAAGGCATCATGATAACTCTCGAAAGATAATAAAAAGTATAGCAGTTGTATATGTGCATACTTTTTAATTAGCTTCTTTTATCATCTAAAGTATATATAACCTTGTTTTTTGCTCCACTTAGGAGACTCATGTATCATCTCTGATTGTAACTTGCACCCATGAGAACCAGTACAAGTATGGTACCTTGTTTTGGAGGGTGTTAACTATGATTAAAAGACAGGGTTAATGTGTAATCGTTATCTCATTTCAGAGGATAGTCTCGAGACTAATGTAACGATTGTATCTTATTATAATTTCAATAATAATTGCTTGTGTAGAATAAATATTAAAGTGATTATATGTTGTAGATTCTTAATAAAAAAAATAGTTATGGTTAAGTAAAAAGTTTTAATTTGTTTGGTGTGATTAAATGGATACAATTAAAACAATTTTTTTTTTTTTTTTTTTATGCTGCCACCTAAAGAGTCTATTTAGGTATTTGGGGTATGTTACATATGGTATCAAAGCACATGTTACAAACACTCGGGGCTTATTTGGGTTTAGTTAGAGGAAACTAAATACAAGTTAGTTGAACAAGCAAAGAGACTCCATCAATAAGACGTAAGCATAAAATTTCATTTCCAAGGATTGACAAGAGGTAATTGACAAGTCGTCCTCGAATTGCAAGTAAGTATGTTCTATTTGTTGAAGCATTATAATGGAATAGCCTTGTCTATGTGTGAGCATTGTATATGTTTCATTATATATATCTGAATGATGTTTTATGGGTAAATACTAGTCAATGAATATCTCCTCATACTCTACAATTAGTTTGATTGAAGGACAAGAAAGTAATTGTTAAAAAAATTGAAAAAGTTAGACTATTGGAGTCAAGGTTTTATGAATTAGGTTCTTGTAAAGTCACCCTAGTTGTGAATGCTTAAAGGTAAAGTTCATATGCTAAACTGAGGAACTCTCCTAAATTTGTTGACTTGGTAGATTGAATTAAAATATTGATCACTTTTCTCTACGCTTTCTTGTTATTCTTGAGAGTGGATACTTTTCAGTTTCAACAATCATTTTATTTTGAGTGAATGCAGTTGATACATTTTGTTGACTTTATATAACTAAATGAATTTGATTGACCCAATCGTCAGGATTGCCAAAGATGAAATCCAGATGGATAATCTAAGCAATTACTTGGAGCTGTTAGGAGATCCATTAAGTTTGGAATTAAGGGAGGAGTCAATGTGAATACGGATCTAATTGATGTATTTAATATTCTTTTAGTTATGAAGGAAGCATAATTATGTTGATGTTAATATTTTTCGTTGATACAAGTTATATTACATTACAAGGGTATCAACTAGGAATTATAGGTTTGTTACATAAGAAAAACTAACATTCCACAAGAAGTATAGCCTTGCTAGACTAAGGTATCTAGATTCTTTTTAAATGAAGGAATTAACCTTAATTGGTTTATTGGACATTCAATTGGTGTGAGGTTTCCTATGACTGGGAAATTGTCAGGTTATAAAGGAGAATAATTGGTAGGAGTCTCCTTGTTTTATTTTGGTATGTGATTGTATAGGATAAGTGATTATAAACCTAATGTGTGACATTGGAACACACTTGTACTCTTGCTTGTCAATTCAATAAAAAGGACAATGGTTATAATTACTTAAAATGTATACAAGTGTATTCTAAGTAGTTCATAGGATTCCTATGATAAAATGCATGATTTCATTTTATATATTCTTATTCTAGTGATCTTTACTATGGATGTTAGGATACTTTGAATGGTTTTTATCAAAGTTACACTTTAATGTGATCGAGATTTATGAGATAGAGGTATACATGGATACCTTGACAATCTATTTCATTTTGATATACAGATTTCAGGAGATATTGAGTGTAATACTAATATGTGTTATTACAAGTAAACTTGTACCTTGGCATATGAATGCCATATAAAAAAGGAGATATGCAGTCACCCTTATAAAGGTATGTGCTTACATTTATAAACGATGCACATATATAATTCCCTGGAAATTAATGTGCCAATAAAATTATTTTGTATCTTGTTGATCCATGACGTAAGGATGAAAATAAGGAACCAAAAGGGGATGTTTATTTCAGATGATCATGTAGGAAGAACGATGATTTCTTATTATGCTTAGGGAAAATATTTTCTTACAAAATTTGATTTTTGTCATACAAAGTGGTACTAAGAAGTGAATTTGGAACATGGTCAATATTCTTAGAACTTGATGAAAGACAAAAGCGCAATATATTATGCATGGTAAGCATATGGTAAGAAACTGAACAAAGATCAAGGACTCATGAACATATATATTAAAGCATGACTAAGAAAACAGGTGAACCTATTTGGTGTTATTTTGTTGCATGTTGTAATTATCAAATATACAAGAAACAATAAATGATGGATGTTTAAAAGAACTTTTCTGGACTCAAGCATGAAGGCTTGAGGGGAAAGGAACATCTTCTCTGAGTGAACACCAAGTGGTTGAAGTAACTTTTCCTAGACTCATGCAGGAGGCTGGGTGGAAAAAAAATAACTGGATTCAAGTGAGGAGGCTTGAGGGGAATTGTGAGAGAGTCTATGATATCAATGGCACAACCTAGACACAAAGTTTGACATCTGGAAGACAAGACGTTGTTTGATGTTTTGAGGGGAAATTTTTTGACTCGCAATCAAAAGAAGAGTAACCTCAAATTTTAGCCTGTAAGTCCAATTAGTGTCAGCAACTCGAGAGAGAGAGAGTTTTGTGTTCAACAGAGAGATGTTAAAGATTAAAAAACTCAAGGGAGAGTTTGTTGATCAACAAAAGTGTTGTTGAAAGTTGTTCAACTTCATGATGAAACAATAAAACACATATTAACGAGTTTCTTAATAACTAGACCGTTGAATGTCTAAATGTGTAAATGTTATGAATACGTAAGTAGAAAAACAAATTCCCTCAAGGGCGAGGGCGAATGGTAAATTTTAAAAGGTTACTGTTTGAAATTAGGTGAAATAGATGATGCTAACTTGTGAATGAAAGAAATGTCTATCTCAAGGTGAGGACCAGTTAAAGCATCCAAGTACTGGAGGTAAAAGAAGTCCTCCAAAAAGATAAGTAGATCTAAATTACTTATGAATTCTTTTGAAGGTTAGCATGTATTAGGTCTTCTTATGATTATAAAAGTACAAACAAAGGCTAAAATATGTTCCATAAATTGCAAATGTTTTTTTGTTTTGTTGGCAAAGTGGTGGAACCCCCCTGACTAGCAGGGTTACCACTGGCTAAGTAACCATGAACTAGGGGCATCTAAGCCGTCAAAATCACCCGGGGATCGCACCCAGCTTGGACCACACCAACCCTTAACATGGTTGGATTTTTTTGTATCTGACGAGATTAGAACCGACGGCCTTTCAGCTTAGGAGGCGTCTTAACCATACTCCGCCACCAACTGTTCTACATCTCACGGATCCATAAATTGCAAATGTTATATTGTAGAAAGGACTTGTTTTATATTCTTTATTTATTTATTTATAATTGTTTATTTCGAATTTTAAACGACTTCCATAGAATCAATCTCGATAGTACACTTGTCTCATCCTTGTCCATAGATAAAAAAGCATAAATCGTATTCCACCCCAAATATCAAATAAAAATATCTATCAACGTAATTAGAACTCAAAGACCTTAAAAAAACAAAATAATAATTTCTTTCACCAACCTAAATTACAACCCATAAATAATAATAAAATTAATCATATAAAAAAATGAAATTATAAAAATGAAAATTTAAAGATTGAAATTTCTAAAAGTTTAAATAATTTCTAATTTATTAAAATAAAGTTATTGTATTGGTGTTGATTCGGTATTTCGTAGTGCTTTTCATTATTAAAATTGAATCAACTCTATAGTCTAATCTTTACTTTAAAAAAATACAAAAATTTAAATTAATATAAATATTAATTTTAAGTTTAAGTTTTCCATGTAAATAATAAATTATTATTAAACTGTCCGATATTAATATTGATTTATTGGACTAGTAGTTGAAGCTCTGATTTTTCAAACCAAATAAACCAAAAAGTAGGCTTTTCATTTTTGTCACCTATGGATTTTGGGCTATAGACATGTTTGTTTGTTTTTTTTTATAAAGACTACCTTTCAATCAATGAAATACCATTATAATTAAATATCTTATTCCAACCCAATTTTTTTTATATAACGTATTCTTCAATTTTAATTTTTAATAAACATTAATATATCAATAAAATTATATATTACATCAAAGAAAAATAAAACATTAATGAAAATGATAACTAATCAAATTTTATGATAAAAAAATTTCATTATCAAAAGACGTCAAATAATTATTTTTAACCCGGACTTTGATTATTTGTTATACTCTTGTTTTTATATCTTAGAGTTTGGGGTGGACTAGCATCTATGCTTTTCTTAGATGGCATGAGAATGAGGCAAGTGTACTTTCCATATTGATTTTAATAGCAGTAGTTTAGAAAAAGAATATCAAAAGTCACTTGTAGTTGATGCATGGATAAGTGGTAGCTAATGCTTGTATAACTCTTAGTTGATACATGGATAATGAGCTTCATGCCAAATAACAAGTGACAAATAACTTATTACTTGTAACACTTAACTTATGGCCTATCTTCACCGACCACAAGTTAAGTGGTGGTGGTAGTTCTACATATTGCAAAATTTTAAAAAGAGAAACTTGAATCTCTCTCTCTTTTTTTTAAGTACATATTTTGGACTTTGGATGTAAATGTGACGAGTCTTCCAATATCTTCAATATTTTAATTATTTTCATTAAAACTAAATTATTGTTAAATTAAAAATAAAAAACTTGAATATATTCTTGATGTAAATGTCATGGCTTCTCCTGTATCTTTAATATTCTAAATTTTTTCATTAACTCAATTATTGTTAATGACACTTTATAGCTTGAATATCATGACAAATTGTTCAAATCATATTGTAGACTATGAGAAGTGTAAGTAGGTTAATTTAAGTAGTGGGATTTTTCTTGAATAATTATGATGAGTCAACTCAGATTTGAGGATAACATCTAATTATAGTTGTCTTCACTGCCAGTTTTACAATTCAATTATGATAGATCTTTTCATTTTCGAAAAAGAAATCAAGCAAAGTTCATTCTAACTTCGCTTGAGTCGAGACACAAGTGGAAGCCCTTAGACATTAAACATGAAATACCACTATGATCTAGACGTTTATAAATAGAGAGAGAGTTAGTTTAGATGTCGCCACTACCTATTGTGTAAAGGATGGTTTGTGGTGAATCGTTTTTAGTGTGGTTGAATGAAACATTGGATTTAAATTTGACGTCTAATTATATAAAAAAAGGATAAATTTTCATTAGGAGTATTATTGGGGTTAAATAGGGGTGTTCTTTGTCTCTCACCTTGTTTGGAATTTACATTGATGTGTTGAATTCCTTCATGTATGAGCATATTTGGGATGATGATGGGTGCCTTCTCCACTAGGTTTTGATATCTATCTTGCTTTTTGTCGATTATCCTAGGAGGGTCTACAGAGATTGCTAGATTCTTTAGCTATTTTTTGTGACTTTTGATAGTTGACAATCAACCTAGGTAAAACCAAGGTTACGATTTTCAACGGGTCAAAGAATATACTCTTAGAATACCATTTCTGTCTAGAGGGGAAGAGATTGAGATCACCAACAAATATACTTAATTTTTAGTGCAATTATTAGGGCCTCATTTTAGTTTGAGGCATGTTGTTCAACCTCGAGTCAATAAAGTTTATAGATCATTATCCATTATGGAGAGACAATGCACCATTTCCAGTTTATACTGTCCAAGTTGACTCTCATGGACACCCTTATCTAGCCTACATTTCTTTATGGCTTAGAGGTCTCGAGACCTTGTTTAATAGAGTTTGTTTGGGCCTCAACCAAGAGAGTCTATACCCTTCTCCTCTGACACGTCATCATATGAAAACAAATAGTTCCTTACCCCATCATTCTTATAGAGTTTGGTGCTTGGCCTTTGAGTTATTTAATAATTAGACAATTTTGACTTTTTGAACATTTTTTGGCGGAATCCGACATTTAAAAAATGGTTAGATCATAGTTTTTCATTGCTTAGAATCCATTTAGCTCACCCTTAGGGTTGTGCTCAATGTTGGATTGGAGGAGTCTTAGCTTTGGAGTTTGATGGTATTTTGATGAACCAACTTCTTTTGTTCAAAGTCTTTTTAGATGCACCTAACGATCTCTTAACTCGTAGGCAAAAGTTGAATACGATCATCGAAGGTGACATTTACAAGTAGTTTGTGCAAGTCTTTTCGATAAACCCATAGAATGGGCTACTGCTAAAGATGGATTGCTATGCTTAGCTATTCATGGAGATTGGGGAAAAACTCATTGTCCAACCTTTGTATGCATTTCATCCTTGGGTGCATGGTCGTTGTTTTCCCATGGGACAATTCGGAGCAGGTTCACATAGACTCCGGGAAGATGTAGATCACTAAATTGATTAAGAGTATATATGATTTGCAAGCTATGCCGTCTCTAGTAGGTTTAGACATTGAATCGGTTTATCTTTCATTGTCTTATATATAACGAGATCTGTGGGTGGTTCCATTGCTTATTTAGGGAGCCACATCAAACCCTCTCTAGATCTTTAGGTATCCCGATGAGAGATGCTTGGCCTTATACAAGTAGGAATGCATAAAGCTTCATTTCCATACTTGTTGACCTCTTCCTAGACAAATGTCCACCCAAAGGATGACTTCCTTTTTATGGTGCTCCCATTTGCTAAGTGCACTAAGAGGGAACCTGAGGGACCATACCTACTTCCCAAAGACCTCAGCAACGCTGCTAATCCAAATCCTATAATAGAAATTAGGAAAGATTATCTAAGTCCTAATGATGGGTAATCTCTTCCGGTGAACGGCATAATAAGCATTACATGATGTAGGCCTTCTTGGAAGAGCTTAGCATGAAGGATAAAGCCAAACCTATCAAATGAGCCAATTCTAAATGATAAATAATTATAGTCAAAGAAGAGTAGCTAGTGATAAATAAGAGATAATTATTATTAAAGAAGAGTCTTGATTGAAGTGAACAATAAACACCCTGCAGCTTAGCATTGAATGCTATGGTAGGTGCTTTGCTTGCGATTGAATCTCAAACTACTTAAGGTACTAAGCTAAGCTTGTAGTAAATATACCTTCTATCTAGTGACAAATCTCTTAAGAATCCAACAATTTTTTTAAGCATGAGCAATGTTCTATCATGATCCAAGGCCTATTCATGATGGACCAATGTTGTGAGAGGTTTTGCTCAATTCTAAATAGATCCAAATTGCTAAAGACTCCATTTAAGAGTCCCAAAATGACAAGAACTATAACATTCTATATCTCTACATTCTAACCATTGAAGGAAAGTTCAAGCTACAAGATTATAGACCTCTTTTATTGACATAGTAAACTGATCTTGTAGCAAACATACCCTCTTTTAAGACATAAATCTATTAACAATCAAACAAAAACTTTAGGCATAAACAATACTCTACCATGATTCAAGGCTAGTTCATGGTAAGCCAATCCTAAAATGACTTTTGCTCAATTCTAAAATGACTTAAATTGCCAAAATTTTTGTCAGATTATTAGATAAATAAAACTCTTAACATCCTTATATTCCAATCACTAAAGAAATGTTTGATACAAATTAAACCTCTATTATTAATAAAATAACCTAATATTATAACAAATATATCTTACCAATGATAAATCAAATAAGAATAGACCATCCTTATCCTCATTGCTGATTCTTTCTATCCAACAGAAAAAGAGTAGAATCAACTGTTGACTCTACTTCTTATCCCAGAAAATCAACAATCTCATCCATAAGAATGTCACATAATTTTTAAAATATAAACCATATTGTACCTTGATCCAAAGCCCAAGCCCATTCATGATAAAACAGTCTCACTCATTCTAAATCAACCTAAATGATCCAAAATTGAATTAAAAATCTCAAGTCACCAAAGTAGTCAAGAACTCTGATTTTCCAGTGTTTGTCATCTTCCTGGGCAATATTCAAACTGCTCGAAGTGCTCAAATCTTCCAAACTGTGTAATATTCAAAGTGCTCAAATTTTCCAAACTGTGTACTATTCTAAGTGCTCAACATGCCTCCACGTGCACTCAACCCGTTACTACTATTCTTCGCTAGCGTTTCATCATAGCTAGCAAATTTTGAAACGGTTTGGTGTCTACAAATTATACATGCAGTCTAACATGGAAACAGATGCACCTACACACCTAATTGGGTGCTATCTGCTATGGCACGTCCAACTGTGCAGAGAAATCTTATTCTCCGTGGAGCCCAAGCAGCCGGAGAGAAAGAGATGTTTTGTTCTTGATCGTCACTTCCCACCTGTATTTCCAACGATTATTCTTTCTACAATCGCAACCCGGAACCCGGAACTTGCAGAGCAAGTTTCAATCGTTCCGTATAATTGCTTCACGCCGGCCCATACGTTTTATTCCACTTGACTTTCTGCCCACAAGCCGCCTCACCCATTGCTTGATTCAACGCCAGGGTAGGTCTTTCATTTTCACATTCAGACATTTATATAGCAGCTTGGCAAGCCTCCTGCTGTTGTAATTAGTAACAACTTATTGTTTATTAACAGGATCCTATCTATTCATTATTGACCAGATCACAGAAGCAATTAGTAGCCTTACATTCCTGTTGGGTCCTAGTAGATCACAACTGACCCAGGTTGATTCTCAGCATATATATTCCAAGATTGATCCCAGTTTGCCCAAAAATTAGGGAGAAAAGATAAAATTGCAATTGCAGGTTGTGCATGTATTTGATCATTTGCATGGGGAACTTTGATGAAGAACATGAAATACCAAGCTCCAAGCGTGCCAAGATGATGGTCCAGGTAGATTTCTTGTACTTGCTGAGAATTTATTCTGCTTCAATAACTTATGAATTTTTAATTAGTACCCATTTCCTTTTATCAGGAGGCAAGTGCTGTATCGACTCATAATTCACTCAGCCCAATGAATGAAAATAGCCCGCTTGGGTTGAAGCTGAGAAAGAGCCCCTCCTTGCTAGATCTTGTTCAGCTCAGCTTATTGTGTCCGAAAAACCAGGAAGCAGGGGTAGTTGAAAACCAGGAAGCAGGGGTAGTTGAAAACCAGGAAGGTTTGGCACATGTGCATACAGTGAGATCAATACCCGAAGCAGGTGAAGTTGAAAACCAGAAGTGTATGGTCTTCCATACCAGTGCTCTCGATAAAAAGAAGCCAACTAACTTCTCAGCCTCGATTTTGAGAATTGGCTCATGGGAGGTAGATTTTCTAGAATTTTATTACCATCTGTAAATTCTCCTCTTCGTGGTTGTGAAATCCTTAAAGGTTAACTTATTGGAGGGAACAAACTTCCTGATGCTTGATTAGGGTTTATGATCATCTATGGCAGTTTCTTGATTAGGGTTTACGGTCATCTATGTATATTTGATGGCAGTTTCTTAATATGTGATATAATTCTAATTTCTATCATCTTATCTTTTAACATGTAAAAAAAGTAGATCAATTTCTCTCATTTCATGTAAAAAATTACTGTCATAGTATTGTTTCTTTTAATTATTATGAGAATAAAATTTTACAGCAATCTAAACAATTTATATTTCTTAGTATTTAGTATATTTGATAGCAGTTTCTTAATATGTGATACAGTTATAATTTCTATCATAACATGTAAAAAAACTACAGCAATTTCTCTCATCTCATGTACAAAATAAAATTACAGAGATAGTATTGTTTTATTATTATTATTATGAAAATAAAATTTTACAACAATCTAAACCATTCATATTTCTTCTATTAAGTTTCAATAAACTAAATAGGTTTTAATATTTCTTCTATTAAGCTCCAATAAACCAAATAGGTTTTAATGAAGGTTGATTTTCATTGTAATCATCATCAACTAAATCAATTTTTATGGATACTAATCTTCCCCATCATATGAGTGTTGTTAAAACCATTATTATTATTTAAATCAGCTGTCATATTTCATTAACTAACATGTAACTTTCTTCCAAACATGGTTAGTTTTTATCTGATCACTTAGCATCTAAATTCTTTCTATGTAATTATTAGTTTTGTATGATCATTTTCCATTCACTTTTGATTTTGACAGTGCTTTTCCAAACATGAAGGTGACTTGGTAGTGAAATGCTACTTTTCAAAGAGAAAGCTTGCTTGGGAAGTTTTGGAAGGTGGCCTGAAAAGTAAGATAGAAATACAGTGGTCAGCTATCATAGGTCTTAAAGCAACCTTCCCTGAAAATAAGCCTGCTACTTTGGTTATGCAGGTATGCAAAGAGAACATTGATTCCAAGTTGGGATACTAAAAATTAAGAATTTGTTTTCTTTTTTTGAAATAGTGTTTTTTTTACTTATTTGCAATATTGTTCAGTTATCCAGGCCTCCTGTGTTTTTCAAGGAGTCCAATCCTCAGCCCAGAAGGAACACGATATGGAAGGTTACTTCTGATTTCACAAGAGGCCAGGCAACTATTTTGAGGTTAGAGTTGAGCTGTTTTTATTATTTTTTATAAAGAACTCATTTTTAATTTGAATATCAAACATTAATCATGATGTCAAAATATATAAAATATAAAAGTTAAACTTTTTAATTTTTAATAATTAAAAAACTATTAAGTTTTTTTTAAATATTTAACTGTAAAAGTTGAGTTATATATAATAATAATAATTATTAATATCAAAAATAGTTTTTCAATTTTTTTAAAGTAGGTATTTACATAATCACTATAGTTATTTTCTTCACTTATTTAACAAGATTTATGTTAACTTCATCTTAACATAAATGAACCATTAAAAACTAAGAGTATTAAAAGATGTAATTATTTATTCATTTTAAATCGGTATAGTCTACCTTATCATTACATCTATATGTGTTTATAGGTTAGAATTTTGGGGTGGAATACCATCTATGGAAAGGGACAAGTGTATTGTAAAGATTGATTTTAAGGACTTCCTTCAAAATTGGTAATAAACTATTATAAGAAAGTCCAAAATAGTTCATGTGATAATTCCCACTTAATGACATGGTAACATATAGACCATGTGACAGTGGAAGTACTCCACTTTCGAGCTAATGTGCACAAGGTTTAGTCTAACATCATTTTGTAGTCGGGAGGCTAGTTAATGTGCACTTAGTGTGACACTCAAAATCCTAATAAACTCCTCTAAAATCATATGATAAGTGGGCTTAATAGCATGGCCATGTACAATAACATATAACATATTCATGGCACTTAACTTGTGACCTGTGGATGTTCAATCACCAAAAGTTAAGTAGCTCTACTAAAATCTTGAATATTGGTTTTTGCCTTTTTAATGAAGCAAATAAACATAAAATTACTCTTAACTTTAGTAAGACTAAAAACATACACCTATATTTCTAATCAAGCTTAATCTTTCTAGTTAGGTATTCATTTTGTTTATTTTTTAATTTTTTAATTTTTTAATTTAAATTTTTTATTAGTTTTTTTCTTAATTTGTTCTACTAAAAGTATAATAAGATTTTATTGGTTATTTTTATTAATATTTTTCAATACAAACTTTTCTAGATTTTATTAGATTTTATTGGTTATTTATATTAATATTTTTTTATATAAGCTTTTATATAACATACAATTTTGTTTTCTAAGTTTAATCTTCGTATTAAATATTTTTGTTTTTCAAGTATATAATTAAAATTTTCACAAATTTTTTTATTGATTTTTTTCTCCTTTATATTATATCTTTTCTTTTATGAATTTATCCTTTTACTTAAGTGTACACTTATTTATATTTTTAAAAAATTTAAAATATATAATTAAATTTATTTGTCATTCAATTTTATATTTATTATTTTTTAAATATATATTTAAAATTTTCACTATTTTTAAAGTTATTTTTATGAATAATTTTTTTTAATAAAACTTTCTTATTAACATGAGTTTTTACCTTTTTAAATTTATAAAGGTTTTTTTTCTTCTATCAAATTGGATTTGTTTAATTAGTTTTTTATTATCTTTAAAAAAAATTTACTTTTCTTCCATAAAATTTAGTACTCTTTTATTGTTTTTCTTCTCTTATTTTTGATTTTGATGTGATTGTGCTAGTTTATTAAACGCACATGTATATCTCTTTAAGATTTTTCACCACTAGAAACACCTCATTCCTTAACCATAGGGTTTTCAAAATTTGGATAAAGAGAAGAAAGAGATTGGGATTTTTATAACTTGCACATACCATATTCACCTTAAAAATTTGTGAATTTTCAAAATTTGGATAATGAGAAGAAAGGGTTTGGCTTTCTATAGGTTGAGTAGGATTTTTATAACTTGACTTTGCATATCATATTGACCTTTAAAATTTGTGAATCATTATGTTGATTTAAAAAATAAATAAATTTATATAATAATTCTTAATTAAAATTTAAAAATGATATTATTAGATCAAATAAAAATAATAAAAATTATTAAATTAATTTTTATTAAGTTTTAATAACTATTTTTATAAGTTAGTTTATAATATTTATAATTTATTAAAAATAAATTAAAAAATAAAAAATGAAAAATTAAATAAAGAAAACTATTATAATAAAATAAATAAGGAAAATTTAATTTTAAATGAAAATTTATTAAGTATTTAAAGAAATCAAATTCCTACATGTTATAAACTTTTTTAGAATATTAAATTGAAAGAAAGATTTGCAAATTTACATCTTATAAGATTTTAATGCTTTCAATAAATAACTTTGGAATATATATATATATATATAACCTAAAAATAAAAAAATAAACATTATCTTATGTCCCATTAAAATTACTTTACAAAAATTAATATAGATCCTAATTAAAAAGAAAATTACCTAATATTAAATAAAAAGTACTTTACAAAATTTTATATACATCCCCCAAAATTATAAAATAGACATTACCTTGTGTTCAACTAAAATACTCTACACTAGTGTGCACTAGAAGTACATGTTCAACTAAAATACTCTACCTTGTGTTCAACTAAAATACTCTACACTAGTGTGCACTAGAAGTACATGTTCAACTAAAATACTCTACACTAGTGTGCACGATAAGTACATGTTTATTTAAAAAAAAAAACTTTTTCAAACATGTTTAAAAAAAAACATTTTTCCATCTCGTGTAAACAAAAAGTAGGTTTATTCTCAATTATAGCTCTTCCAATCCAACAAAAAACATAAATACATATAATGAGAGAATTTTTTAAATGATATGGAATAAAAATATTTATGAAATCTTTGGTATACGAAAATTTATGAGTATCATGAGTTTTTTTTTTTCGTTTTTAATTACAGGAGGCATTTCTTGCAATTTCCAGAAGGGGTGCTTGACAAGAATTATGAGTCTCTTATCCAATCTGATGTTCGACTGAACATGCTAAGTAACAAAGATTTAGCAGGCACAGATTCTCCATTCTTCGATTCCAAATGTGCACCTTTCAACCATCATTGGATCTCATACAGGCCAGGGGAAGACAATTTATCTCATCTATTGCCACAATCACAGTCTCAGTCTGTGTATTTGAATAGTGACTATTACCTGTCACCATTATCAAGTTTACCAGAGACAAATAAAATTGCAATGGTTGCTCCACTATCACTGATGATCCCTAATTATGACCAGTCACATCTAGACGATCGAGGGAGGATCTCTGCTACTGATATTTCAGATTGTATAAGCCAAGAAGGGACTTCAAGGTCGTCAAATAAAAGGATTCTAAATGAAATAGCACAATATTTACTTGGTGACAATCTCCCACCAGATTATGAGCACTCAAACGTTGACAAAATTACTTCCACTATGTGTTCTCTGCATCAAGAGGACATCCAATGAAATTCTAGAAGTATTATAACTTCACAAAACTAGCTTAATTCGATTAAGCATAAAGGTTTGTCTAGGAAAATTGTCTTGTGAGTTCTATACAAGGTCTTTTCTATCTTACCTGAGTTGTTTGAGGTGGAATAACCACCAATCACATAGATTTAGCTAGCAGGACTAGTAACACAAAACATGAACCCTTGAAAAGTCCCTGCATTCTTTTGCAATGCTAGTATGTCTACTGTCTTTGCAAATATGTCTACTTTGGTTCAATAGACCAAAGTTGGTCTCAATGGATGTTAATCATCATCATCATTGAACCTGGTTTAACTCAAACAAATGTAAAATAGATCTAGTTAAATGTAGAAAGTGGAAGGATGAATTAAACATGCACATCATCATTAAAGTCAACATAGAAGCATGCAATGCATAATTGAAAATTCATCCATGCTGCCTCCTGACGAAAATATGATCCGACATTTGAATACAAAGCAAAATCAGATCAATCTATCACAAATCCATAATTTCCATAAAAAAAAATTGTTTATGATTTCTTATTCAGTCTTGTCATAACATGAATCTATTGGTCGTAACACATTTATATTTGTCATTGCATATTTTTGCATAGAAAAGTTTAACTCGACTTGTTAAAGTTGAATGACATGGTGTGTCTTCCGTTTACATTGGCTCCATTTGTAGCGACGACTTGGTTGTAGCCTCGCCAAGTTGATGTTTTAAGTATCTAAGTTTAATATTGTAATGGTTTGATTACTTAGGACATACACCTAATCCTAAGGCTTAGTCCAAGCTACAATTTGTTTCTTTAAACTTGTGTTTAACCCACCCCTCTTATGATTTTTCACAGCCAAGGGTGGTGACAAAAAATATTTATTAGCATGTTGACTTGTTAAACTTTGTTGGGATCTTGTAACAAGATTAAGTCCTATACTTGTAACAACACCAAAATTCCATAATTTTTTTTTTAACACGTAAGATCATTTAGAATACCACAACTGGTTTCACATAATATAAACCCTACATCCTAATAATTTAATTAAGGCCACTGCATTAATGATCCATATTAATCTACTCTAGATTACAATTTCCAAGTCTTATGCTAACTTACTTGCTTCCCAAAGTTCATATGCTATGTTTTCCTTGACGTAAGTTACGATTTGTGTGCTTGTTTTGTTTTTTGCAGAAGGATGGTTGTTGTAATGCTTTAACGTTTCTAAAAATATTTTCTTAAAAGTCCTATTTTGAAGACTGGGACGTTACCAGGTGATATGTCTTACTTAGCTTATCAAACTAATGCATTTCCTACTTTGTATTTATGCATGTGTTTTTGATGGAGAGCTTTCCTTGTGTTTTTAACAACTAGGAGCCCTAGGTATGGATACCATGGTGACCCTAACAAAGATAAGGGATGAACAAGACAACAGATAAATGCATCAAAACTATGCAATGTCCTTTTTACAATATACTAGAGCCAGTTTTAATATATGTATGCATCATGAAATATAAAACATCAAAATTGTTTTGAACTATAGCAAGATGGGTTAGATTTCATTCGACGTGGAGGTTGGTGGGGTTTTAAAAGTGACCACGTGAAGGTCTTTCGAGTGCTATCCAGCTGGACACAAGTTTAAGCCCTAAATGGAAAACCTCGAGGGTTTTGGTCTTCCGCATTACTCTTTGCATTGAGGGCTAGTGGGGAGAGCTGAGGGCTCGCGGACCTCCAATGTTTGACTCTGTGCACACCGGTCAAAAACTTATACATTAAACATTCATCATGCCAACAGTGTTGGCTCCATGCATCGGCTTCTTGCAGAGAACAAAGTGGCTACATGTATGTTTTTTGTTTCTTATACACAGTTTGGTTTTCTTGTTGCTGTATGTATTTTTATAAGTCATTACTACAAATTTTAACCTTCAAACTGATGTTTTCTTGGCAGGAAAACATGTTGGTTACTCAACGAAGTCGTTGGGTGTGCAGACCTTGGGGTTTTGGTATCGACCAGGGCTCTGGTAAGGCCTATGAGCCTTGAATCCTCTGGTCTTTGGTGATGTGAACAATGTTTCTCCTTTCTTGCCAGGCTTCTTTGGAAGTTTACTAGGGATCATACGAGCCTTTTCGATGTTATGGTAATTGCTCTGGTGTTTTGCCTCTATGGGGTTTACTAGCAGAGATGAAAGATATCATTCAGAAGCCTCTCGGCTGAAATGTTAGGGTTTTTAAAGATGGTTTTATAAATACTATTTCCCTTGCTACAAACCATGGAGTCTCGAGAAAACGTTGTAATACAGTTGTTGAAGAAAGTATGTTACTGTTTAAACTTTCATAGAAAGTACTTGGGTTTCATGGCAAGCTATTATAGTGATTTTGGCTTAAAACTTTGAAGTTTTTAATGGAAATTTTCGTCAATGTTTTAAGCTATTACAACACTGCATTTTTGGTTTTTAAAACATTTGTTTTTCTCTCTGGTCTACTCCTTGTATGATATATCGTTTATTATTACTTTTCATAAAATTTTATATTTTGTTTATTATCTAGTGAAATGGATATTCTATGTTTTACTCTACAGGATTTTAAGGTGAAAAAGGCACCATAATGTTGATTTACTCTATAGGGTTAATATATTTATTATTTATTATGGTTATATATTTTATTAAAACTATTATGATGAACCCTTTTATTGGTTTTTGGGAAAGCGTTAAGCCTTTTGGATGTAAAATTGGATGATGAGTAAATTATTAACAAATATATTACCTTATAGGTTTCAAACCTTAACTTGTGTTGACCGAGCTTGTAAAAGATATATTTTTTTTTAAAGTTATAATCTGGAAAAACATAATGAATCCATGAGCCTTTCAAATGTGTAAGTTTGGTAGAAGTAAAAATCCTTTTGACTGCATAAAATTCTTATATTAAGCAAGTTATTAATATTCTTATCAGTTTTGAACCCTCGCTAAATGCCATCATGCTTTTAGATTAGGGTTTGTTGCAAAGTGGGATTTATGTGTTCAAACAGACAAAATCTTGACTGTAACCGTAGCTCATTGTTTAGTTAACTGGCAATAGCACTGTTTTTAAATTTTTAATTATTCTGCAACCTAAATATATTTTTGCAGGGGTATAAAGAAGAACTAGAGTAATACTAACTGTTCAATATCCATAATACTATAAGAAAACTATATATGAACATATGACATTGTTTCTAAATAATAAATATAAGATAACCTACTATTTTTTACTATGAAAATTCTGGGTAAACAATAACATTCATTTGCTGATAAAATTGACAGGAAATAAAATATGTTCCTACTTTAATATAGAAACAAATAATACTTTTGGGAAAGCTTTTAACATTCATAAAATCCTTCAGATATAGAATAAATTTAAAGATAATAACTAGAACAACTTAGAACCTGTTAACTGTCGAAGTGGAAAAACACCCAAAGAAGACCGTTCCTCCCAACCGTCTCCTGAAAGTAGCCAAAATTACTTGCTTTAGGACCCCCAAGCCTGTTCACTGAACCACCAGGACGAAGATGTTGTGTAGAAGCCTATACAGTACTCTTAGTAACCTAGCAGTCACACTCATAGACATAAAGTCTTAGCAATTCACTCTAGACTTCCTTTCATCAAATTCCACTTGTGTGCCTAACTTTTGAGTTTCTAGCAAACCACAAGGTTCTAATCTCTTAGAATGTAGTGAGCCTCCTACTCATTCGATGGTATATATAAGCTTGCGTAGTTCTTTGGGTTAGTTTTTCCATTAAATAAGCCACCTTCTCAATTCATCTTTTCTTGCCAACATGACCACAATTATAGGGATGTTGCCTCTTGTAACATCTAGAAAGTGAATGTTGTTGTTGCCATTTCTCATTTTGGCCTTCTATAGCAGATCATTCCTCCTAGTGGGCCAGTGAACACTCTTCAACAGTCTTCTTTGGATAGGTGTCTCTTCTTTTTAATTATTAAATAATAAAATAATTCAATTACAGTCATCTTTGACCATCCTTGGTCAACAACATAAAACTTTACAATAATTTTTAAAGTAATTTCTTCTCAAAAATAAAATGTTTTCAGTTCTAGGTGGGTGAAAAACACCCCCTCTTAAGCTCAACATTGTCCTCGATGTTGCTTAAGTATCATCTGAGTCCTCCTGGAACAAAATTGGATGTGCCTCCCACATATGACTCTCCAATTCCTAGGTTGCCTCATCCGGACTAAGGTGCTTCCATTGCACCTTTACTTGTCCAATGGTGTGATTTTGGAGAAAAAATTCTCTCTTGTCGAGGGTACAATCCGGTTCCACTTGAAAATCTCCTTCTTGTTCTATCTGAATAACATTCCAGTCGATTACATGAGTAGCATCTTGCACATACTTTTTGAATATAGAAATATGAAATATGTTATTTATTTTGAGATTAGGTGGAAAAGATAACTGATAAGCCACTGGTCCAACCCTTGACAATATCTCAAACGTTCCACAATACCTGGGTGCTAATTTAGCACAATCCTCAACTTAAAGGAGATTCGTTGGGTTTTACCTTGACAAAAACATGCTCACCTACTTGGAATTCTTTCTGAGTTCTTTTAAGGTCTGCATGACTCTTTTGTATGTCCTGTGCAATTTTCAGATTCCTTTGTACCTGTTTCACCATTAGTTCCCTTTCTTTTAATAAGTCAGGTCCTAACATTAATAAGTCAATTGGATTACTCTAGGAAATGGGAGTATTACATTTCCTACCATACAGTATTTAAAAGGACTAAGTTTAGTTGAAGCTTGATAATGATTGTTATAAGCAAGATCGACTAAGTGCAGATATTCTTCCCATTTATTTGGATGATCCCTAAAATACATGTGTAACATATATTATAAAACTTGATTTACTCTTTATGTTTGTCCATTCGTTTGCAAATGATAAGCAGTACTGAAATTTAACTTAGTGCCCAATCCTTTAAACAATGACTTCCAGAAATTACCAGTAAATTTTGGATCCCTATCAGAAATTATCACCTTAGGAATCCCTTCCAACGAAATATTTTCTTCATAAAAATATCGACAATATTAGAAGCCTTATAAGTAGTTTAACAGGTATAAAATGAGATTCCTTGCTATGTTTTTCTGCCACTACCATCACATAAGCATTTTGCTTTTGATGTTTAGGAAGTCTTGTTATGAAATCAAGGCTGATAATTTCCCATTTCCAATCTGTGTTTGGTAATGGTTGTAAAAGACTTGCTGGGTGTCAATGCTCAGCTTTAACTTGCTGGCATTCTATGCACCTAGCTATATATTCAACCATGTCATTCTTCATATTGGGCCAGGAATAATCTTTTCTTAACATTGTTATCATCTTTTGGTAACCATGATGTCCTGAGTAAGGACTCCTATGTACTTCATTTAAGATCAATAGTTTAATTTCTGGTACATTAGGTATGTATAATCTGTTTTTATACAACATTAAAACTTTTTCATTTTAATTGAAATCAGTTTTTAAATATTCGGATTCATTTTCAGTAACTTTCTCTCTTAAATTTTGATAATCCTTGTCCATTTTTACTCTGTCTTCAAACTTATCATCCAATTATATTTTATAGCTGCTAACAACGACTATAAAAATCATATTTGCATTTATGCTTAAGGCATCAACCACCTTATTTTCTTTCCATTTTATATGTTTAATCTAGAAATCATATTCACTAAGGAAGGATAACCATCTTTCTTTCCTTGCGTTTAGATTTTCTTGATCAAACAACTATTTCAAACTTATGTTATCAGATATTAATAAAAATATTCTACCAATTAGATGATGTCGCCACATTTTTAGAGCATGTATTATAGTAGCCAACTCTAAATCATAGGTAGCATATAAGTCTTTTCATGTTTATTTAACTTTCTCAAGGCTCATATTCTATTACGTGACCTTCTTGCGTTAACACTCCCCGAGGCCCTCATTGCATGCGCCAGTGCATACAACAAATTCCTTATTTGGAATTGCTATTTTAAAGATAGGTGCGGTAGTTAATAATTATTTTAACTTATTAATGCTTTCTTCACATTTTAGATTCCATACAAATATTTTCCATTTTTCTGTAAGGATGTTATGGGATTCATGATCTTCGAGAATCCTTCTATGAATTTTCTATAATAACCTGTAATCCCCATGAACGGTCGTACATCCGATACGTTCTTAGGAACATGCCATTCTATTATTGTTCTTATATTATTACAATCCACTGATATTCCTTCCTTGGCTATCACATGGCCTAGATACTGTATTTTATCCTTAAAGAATTCGCATTTACTGAATTTAGCATACAATTTTTGTTCTCTTAAAACTTGTAATATTATATGTAAATGTTCATCATGTTCTTCTTTTGTTTTTGAATAAATTAATATGTTATCTATGAATACAACTACAAATTTCTCCAAGTATTTACTTAAGACAATGTTCATTAAACACATAAAAGATGCTAGAGCATTCGTTAGCCCAAATGGCATAACTACAAACTCATAATGCGTGTATCAGGTTCTGAATGCAGTTTTAAATATATCTTCATCTTTAATTATGACTTGATGATATCCATATCTCAAGTCTATTTTTGAGAATATCGTTGCTTCGTGTATCTGATCGAACATATCATCTATGCAAGGAAATGGATATTTGTTTTTAATTGTCATCTTGTTTAACTAACGGTAATCTATACATAAATGTAAGGTACTATCTTTCTTTTTAACAAATAAGATAGGTGCTCCCCAAGGGGATACACTTGGTTGTATGCAATTCTTATCTATTAACTCTTTTAATTGTAGTTTTAATTCATTAATCTCTAGGATGTTCATCCGGTAAGGAGCCTTTGAATTGGGTACAACTCCCGATACTAATTAAATAGTAAAACCCAATTCTCTTTTCGGAGGTAATCCTGGAATATATTCCAGGAATACATCTGAAAATTCCTTTAAGATTGGTATATCATTGATTTTAACTTATCTTCTTTATTCATGTGTTCATCATTTATTACATGCACAACAAAAAATTTACAACCTTTATGTACAAACTTTTTCATTTGCAAAGTTGAAATATGTCTAACAAAAACTTTTCTAAGTATCTATTTAATCGTAACGGTTTCTCCTTTTTCATCTAAACATGTAAATGTTTTCTCAAAACAATTTAAAACTACTCTGTGTTTTTCTAGCCAGTCCATACCTATTAAAGCATCATATGACCCTAGCTGTAATACATTTAATTTCACTTGAGTTTTGAATTGAATCATAAACATTTCACAATTTTCCACATAGCTAAATACCTTTCTTTTGGTTCCTGTAGCTAACTGAACCAACCAATATTTTTCAAACTTTTTCAAATGCAAGTTACAACTTTTTGCTATACTAGGTGACACATAGCTTAAACTAGCACCTAGGTGTATCAAAATAGAAATAGGTGTGTTTTGTATCACACCTTCTATTTCAACCATGGATGTTTGGTGATCAGCTTGTCGATCCTCCAAAGCTGCATTAATTATAGGCATTTCATTCGCTACATCACCAACAATTGCTTCTTCTTGTATTGTATTCACATTGCTGAAATTTCTCTTTCTGTTTGGAAAGTCCTCTGCATAATGAGGTCCCTGACATTCCTATCATTTTATAGGTTCTCTTTGTTCATTATTTCTAACATAATTATTAGGCATGTCTCTGTTCTTTGGTGCTGTAAAATTCTGCTCTGTTTTACTTTTAAAATCTGTCCCTTGGTAATTATTCTTAGAATAGTTTCGGGAATTGTTTTTGAAATTTCTGTTGGACTTAAAAGAATTTCTTCTTTGTTCAAAATTATTAGTTCTTTTATGCTTCAAGTTAGGTACACCTTCTCTTTTATTTTTTCTTTGATCAAAACAAAAATTATCTTTCCTCATTGCTTCCTCAAGGGATTTTGAATTATCGTATTCAATTTTGTCCTTGAAGCTAAGAGGTAAATAACTCAGAAACCTATGTATCTTAGGCTTTTCATCGATAATATAAGGTACATATCGTAATAAACTTAAAAAATTACTACTTAGTTCCTTCATAGACATTGAACCTAGCTTAAGTTCATAAAATTCCTTAGCCCTTTCTTCGTAATATTGTTCAGACAAAAACTTCCTTTTAAATGATTTCTTAAAAGTCCTCCAAGTTACATATTTTTCTTTAATGTTTTTCACTCCTTTTATATCCTGCCACCATATATCATCTTTTCCAGTTAAGTTATATATAGGCATTCTAGATTTTAGCCTATCCGAATAATTATAGTTTTGAAAATATTTTTTCATACCTGACAGCTATGCCTCAACTTCTTCTCCTTTTTGTACCTCACCATTAAACATAGGGGGTTTTATCTTTTTAAAATCTCCTGAAATTTATTCATAAGGTTTATACTTTATCTTCTTAGGACTACTGTCAATATCACTACTTTCACTGGAATATTTATGTCTATCTCTGTGTGAACTAACTTTAATTCCTGAGGAGGAATTACTTTCATTATCAGAGAATTTTAACTTTTTACCTTTACGCTTGTAGGATATAGTTCCAGATTCAGATTCAGATTTTTTTCTTTTATCCTTTCCTTCATTATGTAATTTATCCAGCAGTATCTGATTTAATTCTTCCTATGCTCTTAGGATTCTTTCATTGTCTTCCTTTACAGTCTGTAATTCAGCTTTTAAGTCTTTTATGGTTTGAAGTAATTCAAATAGTTGATTATTTAGTTCCACATATATATTATTTGGATTATTATGATGTGATCCATCTTCAGCAGATGCCTCTCATGGGGGTTTCACTAGGAAGGAAAATATCATATCACATCCATTCATATTGGGGTTTTGAATACTCCTAAAAACCTAAAAAATATATTCCTTGTATTAAGGGGTCAAGGGGGGTTTTAATTTGACATAGTAATATAAATATTGGGGTTTATTTTATTTGGGTGGGATGAGGAATAAAATTCAAATCATGGGATGGATAATAAAATTGAAATTGTGGGATGGATTCATATATATAACTTCTTCTTCATATATTTGGAGTTCTCCCATAGACCCCTATCTTCCACCAATTCCTCTTTTATCTCACACAAGGCTGTGCTTTATCAGATTCCTCATCGAATCCTCTTGGTGACCTATTCCTAGAGAACAAGCAGAAACTATGAAATCTTTTTGATTGGAATGTTAATAGCCATGCTCCCCTAGCGCAGATTATAGGCATCGAGTGGAGCCTNGTGTGTGTGTGTGTGTGTGTGTGTGTGTGTGTGTGTCAAATAGAATGTTTTTGATATTTGTTTTATGATATTGTTTTATGTAACGTTAAGAAAATTTAAATGTAGAAAGTGATTGTATACAAGATGTTCAATTAAGGTAGAGAAAATTTAGCACAATGTATAAGAAATATTTCATTAGGACATAAATTTTTGTGAATGTATTGTTTCAATTTTTTTAAACATATACACTTTTCACATGAATAAATATTATTTCTTTGTTGTAGTTTATTCTTAGTGAAAATCAAGTGTTCACATACTCTCTCAATAAATAAAATACAATGAAATGTAGGGAAGTCCATCCATGAAAGGGTTTCAATTTTTCATTTTTATGGAGTTTAATTTATTAAGCTTATACAAAACATGATCTCTCTATGGCTATACCGGTATTTACATTATATAAAATTGATTGATTAGCAGGTTGTCGTGTGAAACATTTGCAATTCTCATATTTTTTAAGCATTGAAATCACTACTGGACTATGTTAGGGTTAACCTTGACTCGGGATTGAGTTAAAGGTGGTTTAGGTCTAGCACATGGTTTGTTGCAGCCCATGGTATTGTCCCATGGTATTGCATGTGGTGAATCCTTTATAAAGCTTGAGGAGGCTCCATTGTAAAGTGGCATGGAGGTGAGTGGTGGCTAGCTCGCTTTGTCTGGATGGTCGGTTTTGGACATGTAATGAAGATCTTCATTGGTGTTAGTTTTCCTCGCATGGGGTTTCCAGGGTAAATTGTGTGTCTATGTGAATGTTGCTTATTGATATGTTTTATTCTCTCTTATTGTATTTAATGTTGATCATTTTAATCCTAACAATTGGTATCAGAGCCATGGGTAGAGCCATGTTTTTCCTATGGTTGTGTGTGTAGATTTGTAATGTGTAGAGCTAAGCGGTCCGCATAGAAGGGCCTAAAATGGTAGATCTGACTAGATCTAGTTTTGGCCGCATGAGATTTGATGTGGATATATTTTCCGAGCCATTGTGCATGAAGGAGAGCCATGGATATTGTGGATCCAAATCTATGAAGATATAAAAGAGGAGTGGGATCTATAGATAAAAAATGAAGATATGTCTCGAACCACTTTAATGAAGAACGTTGCCACCATAACTATTCGAAGAGCTGCTCTTAATGTGAAGGCGCTTATGTGTTGTGTGATGCCAAAGTAACGTCCATGTTTCACGACTCTTGCATGAGAGATGAGCCACAACAAGGAGTATCTGCCAATGGGTGCTATGAGCAGTGCAGCCGATAGTCAACATCATCAAGGAAATAAACATGCTCACTGTGAAAGTCATATTGGAGTGTATCCGCGTGAAGAAGTTGCATCCAAAGAAGGGTATGAATGAGCAGTCTAGTTTAATACTGAACCCTACGTTCAAAAAAATATATGGTCCATGTGTGCTTGATTCCATACCTGAGCATAGAAGAAGCAAACATGAAAGGCCGACCCAAGGAAGGAGTTCTCAGTGAGGTGAGCTGTGGTAGGTTAAAAATTATGTCGTCAACTGTGAAAAGATGCCAATAAAAAAAGGTCCAAGAAAAATTGTAAGGTAATACAAGCCATGAGGGTAAATCTATGTGTGAGTCTCCTGCAATCAAAAGGGATGGATTCATAGTAGAAATAATAAATAAGTGTCCACCGAGAAAAATCACGAGGGAATCCAAAGAATCCCCGTAAATTTTATGAGCATGTCATGAAATGTTTTAAAATTAAATTATGAAGAGTTTATATGAAAAGGTGGAAAGGTAAAATTATTTATTCACTACTACATATGGCTCAAAAGTCCCATGAAATTTTTCCACGAAATAGTTAAAATCATTGCTTTCGTGGAAAAACAATTTTAATTTGTTGAAAAGTTGAAAAATCTCCCGACGTTCATCGCTATTGCGACAAAATGTTATGCTTCGTCGCTATTGTGACGAAATGTTATGCTCTGTTTCTATTGCGACTAAAAACCATGTCTATTGTGACGAAATCAATTTGGACGGGGATTAGTCTTGGACTTGATGGGAAATTTGGGTTAGGGATTAGGTATATAGTGGTTACTTATGGGTTTGATCATGTAGTGATATTTATATAGTATCATTCAAATCATAGTGTGTATGGAGCTTGGCTGCATTTGGATGGGGCATGGTCTTGAACTTTGTAGAATGCTTGGGATAAGGATTTACCATACGATGGTTAATCTTGGGTTTGATCTTGTAGTGATATGCATTGCATGTGAGGCCAATGGCATCTTTTTTTCTCCAATGATAAATGAGCACTGAAACTTGGGAAAATAATTGATGGTTTAATAACATGGCCAAATTCCCATATATTTGTTTTAAGGATTATAAGTGGATAATAGTTTGAGATTTTTATTGACTACTGGATATTAAAAGGGATAAGGAAAAGGGTTTATGCCATGAACTTAGTGGTTGGGATATATGAAAATCAATCTCTAGAAGCAAGGAAACAAAATTTTAGTGGCAAGGCCATGTACCAAACAAAATTTTAATGAATTGTATGGTGAATTATGCATCAATATTGAAAATACATAGCATCATAAGGAAAATGATACCATAATAAAATACCACCTTCACATCCAAGGAATGATTCTATAGGTAATTTTTTTATGATGGATACACAAATATTTTTTGGCCTTCCATTTACCTTGTCGCATGCATGCAACATTTAATTGTTCATGTGGCTTGAGTGATAAAAGCATAACCATTCTATTGTTAAAACTAAGTGTTGTGTATGCATTTTATTTGAACTTGGTCTTGTCATTCAATCAACCTACAACCTAATCCATTGTGTGTATCAGAAACACCAAACTATTATGCATCCATTATTAGAAAACCATATGAAAATCTAGATTTAATTCATAAGACTATGACATTCCTAAGTGGCAATAGTAATTGAGATGACCTTGAGCCAAAGAAGAAATCTATATTGAGAGTAAAGGATGAAGATATTGGGGAAAGAATTTGATTAAGGCCTAAACCAACATGCAAATATTTTAAAAGGTATCTTTTGAACACTTTGTTAGCTTTTCTCCATTGACCGAAATGGTTGTCCATAGTCCCATGCTAAAGGTTCACCTAAGTGATTTTCATCTTTGATTTTATGATATAACTTTTTTCTTTTTTTATTCAACATCCTTCATTATATTTTATAATTATTTTACATCTTATATCCAATTATTGTGCATGTCCATGGCTATCTTCCTTTTTGCATCATAATTTGTGCAAATAAATGGAAGACTGTGTTGACAAATATAGAATCCATGGACAAATCATGCCAAAAGAAGTCGAAGATTGGTTTGAAATTTCAAATTATTATTTTCTAGTATGGTGTTTTCTAGACTACGATATCCTACTTATACATTATAGTCATTTTTCATAGTCGATCCATGACAAGGAAATCACTCATCCTATGCTTGTCATAGTAAAAAAGTAAGGGATTTAAAAAAAAATAGGGGCTTGCCACATCTTCAAAGTTCACCTAAGTAATTTCCATATTTTCTTTTATGCTCCACCTTTTTTTACTCCACTTCATTTACATCCTTCACTAGCTCATGTAATTCATTTACCTTTTATGTATAGGGATTGTGCATGTTCATGGTTATCTTATTTGTTGTTTTTTGTTGTAATGTGTGTAAATAGATGAAAGGAATATAGGTACAATGGTTGAAAAAACATGTAGAATTTGTGGTGGAAGAAATTGGGGATTGGTTCAAAATGTCATATTATTTGCATCTTTGAGTATGTTTTTTTAGAGTACATGATAACACTCTCAAAATTCATTCCGAAGTGAAATAAATATTTGGGTGGTCCACCAAAAAGTAGACATTGTGAATCAACATCTAAACAAGCATATAAAATTACAAAGATCTTCAATCTAAACAAGCATAAAAAATTGCAGTGTACGTACCGATCTTTGTAGACAAACACTAGGATATTTCCAACCGATATTTATTTTTCTCTCATGGTTTATTTTATCATTATATGGTGTTTGGGAAGAAAAAAAATGACGAAATTATCTTTTTTTTTGCTGTCTCTAGATTTATTTTTGGACTCCTTAAATAGGTTTTGAAGTGTAGGTATGTGAGTTTTGTATGTACTTGCGGGAATACAAAGTCACTAAGGGTTGTTTAACAGTTGCTATGAAATTAAATTTTATAGAGGGATTGTTGTGTACATGTTTAATTAATAATGATAAATAATTATATGTAAAAAGAAATCTCAAAGTCATGGCCATATATGTAATGTTTACACCACCTTTTTCTTAGTGTAGTTATAAGATAATCTACCTATCACATGGAAATTTTTATGGTTTTTTAAACCTACTTGAGTTTTAGAAACCCCACTTTGAGAATTATAGGGGAGATGGAAATGTTAGGTCTATGTGTATAAAATTAGATATCCATAAATGGGAAAAATGGTTCCAAAACATTTCATAGGAAAACATAAACATCACAATATTCATGAAAACAATGAGTAGGTAATATAGTCAAACAAGAAGAGAAAGTTCCCAAGGGTCAAATGTCAAGATTCTAAAGTTGGACATCACAAATTTGATATTTTGTGTTTTCATTTTTTTGGAAGTGAGATTCCTATGATGTTGGAGAAAAAAAGGAGTGAGCTTCATCGTCATCATGATCATATTTAAATTCATATATAATTTTAATTCATTAACATAAATAATAAATTCATAATAATTCATTAACACATCAAAGTATGAAAACAAAAATCTAGGGGATCAAATAACATTTCTAGGCCATAGATTTCATAACTAAAATAAGCCTAGAACAAAACATTTATTGTCATTTGAGTCCATGGGCTCTAGGATTGAATCCATGGGTTTGGGGTTTTACCTTCCTCCACTTCCCATGAAGAATACCATGGACATGAAAAGAAACAAAAATCAATGACCCTACAAATGTAGGAGAAGAATGTAGTTGTTAATCCATGCGATTCATTGGTTGGACTTTACCTTCCTACACAACCCATGAAGAAGACCATGTCCATGGAAAGCAACAAAAATTCAGTAACCCTACCAACGTAGAAGAATGTAGTCATTGATCCATGTGATTCTTTGATATCCATTAAATTACCAAACACATCAGGGTTTGAACAATCCATGATATCTTGCATATCTAAGGCAACCAATTCTGATAAGGCCCCACCTCCTAAGAGGGAGAAGCTTCAAGGATGAATTCCGGTATTTTATAAATAACTATGAATGCACATCCTAGTGCATGAATTTTTCATGTCTACTTTATATTTTTCCTTTCTTTTCCTTTTTTTCCCCTTTTGTTTCTTCCCTTTATTCTTTTCATAATTTGTCAATGAAACTAAATTGAGGTGTAGGAAAACATTATTATAGTATTATGGAATAAAGCATGCAAATTGCATGCCTAGATTGCACACACACTGCCTAGATTTCATCACCATATTCATCATCATCATCATCATCATCATCATTAGCATCATCATCATCACCATCATTATCATCATCATCATCGACATCATTATCACCATCATCATCATTAGCATCATCATCATCTCCATCATCTTCATCATCGTCATCATCATCATCATCATCATCTCCATCATCACCATCATCGTCATCATTGTCATCATCATCATCATCATCATCATCATCATCGTGTCCATCATCATCACCATCATCCTCATCATCATCATCATCCTCATCATCATCCTCATCGTCATCGTCATCATCATTAGCATCACCATCATCATCACCATCATCATCATTACCATCATCGACATCATCATCGTCATCATCATAATCATCAACATCATTATCATCATCATCATCATCATCATCATCATCATCATAATCATCATATCATCATCATCATCATAATCATTAACCTGTGATCATCATCGCCATCATGATCATCCTCATCGTCATCCTCATTAGCATCATCATCATCATCACCATAATTATCATCATCATCATCATCATCGACATCATCATCACCATCAGCATCATTAGCATCATCATCATCATCATCACCATCATCATCATCATCATCATCATCATCGCCATCATCATCATCATCGTGTCCATCATCATCACCATCATCATCATCCTCATCATCATCACCATCATCATCGTCATCTTACTGCCGATGCAATGGAAGCATAGAACCTTTGGTGCCGTGTTTGATCCCAGTACTGGAACCTTTAGTGTCATATTGGTCTCTTGAAAGGACTTGACATTGATTTATGTGATCCATCATATAAAGAAGCACTAAACTATATAAATATCCTATTCAAGAGTTCAAAATGTAACAAGTATGAGCATTGAAAAATATTAAGGTGCATTTCTTGTTTCATATTTCAATATTTCAAAATGTTACTCATATAATAAGGACCTAATCACTCTAATTAGTGACTTAATATTTAATCAATCTCCTTCCATAGATGGTGTAAAAGAGGCTAGAAACATCGACTCCCAACATCACTTTCCTAAATATATTCCTCCACATGATATAAATGTTGTTGTGCATATATGGATTTATTTGTGATGGGTATTTCATCATCATCATCATCATCATATTCATCATCATCATGATCATCATCATCATCATATTCATCATCATTGTCTTTATCATCATCATCAATATCGTCGCCATCATCATGATCATCATTGTCATCACCATATTCATCATCATCATCATCATCATCACCATCATCATCATCATCACCATCATCTTCATCATTATCATCATCGTCTTCATTACCATCATCATCATCGTCGTCGTCATGACCCTCTTCCTCATCAACATCTTCATCATCATTGTCATCATCATCATCACCATCACCATCGTCATCACCATCATCATCATCACCATCATCATCATCAAATTGACACCAAATTAGCTATCATGATGATGTCCTAGCAAGCTATGGCTTATATCAATATTAAAGGCCCTTTAACATTGCATATCGATTCAGATATCCCCTTCTACCTGGGCATCTCTAGTCAAGACATGCAATGAGGTCCCTATAGATTCAAATGTTGGTGGATGTGTTCACTAGTCCAATTGTCACCAAATTAGTGTTATGTCTGATCATGATCACAACGTCCTAGCTTCTTTAAAAGTACATACGTACATATATGTATGTCATTATGGAAATAATATTTTAGAAAATCTTGAATCTGAATATCTAAAAAGGCACATAAATCCAAAATCTTCAATTTCTTCTTTGAAGCACTTTCCAAAATTTGGCGCCATTGACCTTTTTTCATAGTTAATGGGCGAATCTAAATGCTAACAAATTTTTGTTGTGTTATATTTTATGTTTTTTTTTAAATATATATATTTGTTAATTTTTAAATATATATATTTGTTAGTTTTTTAGATTATAATAATATATATTATATATAATATTTTGCGTTTTTATAAAAAAACATTTAATTTTTTATAAACGATTTGGGGAGGATTTGCTATTGTTGTGAACGAGCAACATAAATACCTTATCCAAAATACCCATTTCGAACCTGTTCATGAACCCTGATTATGACTGTGTGAGATCTATTCATCCATCCATGGCAGCATCAGTAGGGAAATGGAAAGGCCAATTGGCCTTGATCCACAAAGCCTTGATACTCGCTTGATCTTCCAAGAGTTTGGGGAGATTTATGGGAGATTTGTGAACATATTCATCAGCATCGATCAAAGAAAATGACGTTGTGGTGGTCGGAGGAGGGTTGGGAGGGTACGTTTCTACCATTAAAGCCACTTAGCTTGGTCTCAAGATGACATGTATAGAGAAACGTGGCTCTTCGGGTGAGGTTTTACAATTACTCTTTACACACATACAACGTCTACTCCGCACAAATCAATAGGATTAAGTGGTCATGGAGACGACTTCTGGTATTTTTATTCAATTCTCTCATTTATCTTTCCCGATAATAATTTAATGTACGAATAGTTTGAATTTTATGTTTTCGATTCTTTTGGTAAAACCTATAGACCAGTGAAGGGTTTGGTTTTCAATTCGACCACTACCCACTTACTTCACTTAATTCTCCAAGAATATGTGTTTGATATGTCACTTAGGGTAGAGAAATTGGAGACAGTGTTTCAGGCTTACACAAAATTGTATCTTACCCTGGTGCGTTGATGTCTAATTGGATGCCTGAGAATTCAGTTTAGGGTTTCAAGCTTTTTTCTTTTTTCTTTTTGGCCCATCGTTTGGTTTGATATGAAATGAAGTGCTCAGGAATTAAAATTAGGGTATCTAGGCCACTCCTCCCACTATTGAGCAACCCTTGTTTCAAGTTTCAGGTTTGAACTTCCCTTGTGATGGAGATAAATAAAAGTATAGGAATATTAAACTGAAAATTCATCAAATTGCATCGGTTTTTTTTATTCTGGGAAAATGTCAACTTTCAAGGTCCCATAATTTTCTTATGCTTAGAAATATGGGGGAGTATTTATAATTCTCAAAATACAAATGATAAAATACTTAGCAAGTAGTTTGTAAAATATTTTACATTTTCAGGGATTTGAAATATTTTATGGAAAAACGTTGACAATTCTTCCTGCAAATAATTGTTCCAAAGAAATTTGATCAAATAAGGCAAGTAATTTTGTGGAAAAAATTGTAGAAATGGTGAATATGTGATCTGTAAATGGTAGGCCTATGTCTTGTTTGTCTCGCTAACACAAATAGTTATTACAAAATTCAAGTGTAATGTCTCTGCAATTCACAAACAAGCTTAGATCACACATCTTGTTCTCTGACATATTTGGTTTCAATGTTTTGTTTATTTGTGTTATAGTTCCAAGGCCATTTCCAAAGCTTGGAACAAGCCTGCTGCTTTTTTGTGTCGTGCCACCCAAATAAAAACTTCAGAATCTTACACTCTTTAACCCAACACCTTACAATTTTGTCTTTCCAAATAGACAATCAACGTTACAATATAAGTGCGCACACACAAAAGTCAAACTTGTTGCTTCTGCGTATCGAAAATACATATATATGCAAGTGTTCAAGTGCATCTAATTCACAAGAATGATTCAGTAACCCATATGATGTTGCAAAATGAATTCAAGACGAGAGAATAAGTTTTAGCACTCCTTCTGACATCGTTTTCTCACCAAAACTAATGCAATATCCATTGTTATGTTCATATGTGATGGCCATGGCCCATAGGTGATTATGTCCATATGCATGTCTATAGCGATTGGTCAACAACATAGCTCAAGGAGTCAAAAAGTTAAAAACTAATTGAATATGAGCCATTACATTTAATTTTCATCCCAACAATCCAATTAGAGGTAAATTGAGCTGTAGAATGTAGTTAGGATTTGCATAGAGAGTGGGTAATGTAACTCATTGCTATTTTTGGTGAATTACACAACTCACAAAGGGAAATTTGCTCTGTTACATGATCCATCTACCCTAGAGGATCGATTCTTGGATTGGGTATGGAGTCATGGATCTATATCTCTGCCCAGTATCCGCTCCAAACTTCAAGCATGTTTAAATATGAAAAAATCGATTTCAATAATCAACTGACAATCACTTGTGGAGCCCTTGGATTTTTAGGTTACCTTTGAGACTATCTTCAAACATGAATAATTGAACAAAATGTATGGCATGGTAACAATCAAAATAATAATAGGATGGAGCTTATTGTTTTGGAAGAGAGGGGCAAGGGTTTTCTGTAAAGGATGGACATGCCACACGACATGGTGATGGATGCTGTGAAGATATTTAAAATAATAAGAGATGGTGGCTCAGACAGTAGGACTGTGTGCCCTTTATCTCTTAAATAGTGCCTTGGATGCTTCCATTTCAAACTCTTTGACAATGTTTTTCAGACTTGTAACTGGTCTGGGATATTTTACAACTAGGATGCCCCTCATGTTATGGAGGAACATAGTGTAACTCCCCTAATTGCTAGCTGATTGAAAGCTAAAGTAGCTCTAAAACCGTTCTGTAGTAGTTCGTTTCATGTCACTGCAATATTAGAAGCTGAGAATTTACCCAAATAGTAATGTGTTTATGGATGTGGCTTGAGATTCAAAGCTTATAACTTGATTATTCTTTTTAAGATCAAAGGATCTCATTTTTTTGAACATTTGTAAGACAAGGTCCATTTGTCATTCTCCTCCAGCCCTAGTTTGTTGTATTGATGAAGTGTTCAAGCTTATTTTCCTTTCCAAAATGAGGATGATCTATTTTTTGTGAGTTCTTTGTATAATTAGTGCCTAATTCCTCATAAAGGAAACTTTATCATTCTCCTCTCGCCCTAGGTTGTTGTATTGATAAAGTGTTCAAGCTTATTTGCATTTCCAAAATGAAGATGATCTAATTTTTGTGAGTTCTTTTTAGAATTAGTGCCTAATTATAAAATAAAGGAAAATTTATTCTTTTCTTGAGGTATTATATACATTAATTTTACAGCATAATTGTTATAGATCTAAAGAGGTCACCTCCATTCAAATGTAGATCCCACAAAATTACAAGTAGAACTCATTAGGAGAATCCAACATAGTTTGTTTATTATTGGAGTGATCTAGACAACACAAATGACCATTTAATAACACAATAGCTTGAGTTGATGTGGGCTGACAAATATAACTTGAAATTACAAATGATATATTCCATTATCCACACATAAAGAAATAAATAAATCCAAACAAACACTTAGAAGCCTTAGTGTCAAACCCTTGGAATAGTGCAGGGTAGAAGGATTTATAGTAGTGACTTTATTCTTGGTTTTCCCATTTATAATTACAGAAACCCCTTGATCATATATTCCTTTATAGTATGAAAGAATCCCCATCTCCTTTTTGTTCAGATATTTTTGGATATCCTCCTTTTTCTTTTGGATGATCAAACTTGCATTTGGTACCATACTTGTAAATACATGTATTAACAAAAAAAACTAAGTTCCACAACAAAAAAATCCAATAAAACAAAATTTCAAAAAATATATATAAGATGATTAGTTTAAGAGAAGAAGTAGAACATGAAATCACGAAAATAATCACTGAATAGATTACAATACACTTAATCTCATCGTGGCTCTTTGGTAGTGAACCAACATCTAAAGCAATAGGCCTCACTAATTACAAATAGGATTAAACATACAAAATCATGACTAATTCCTATTCATATTAAATGGAAGACAAAATAATGGATCAAAACACTGATTGAGTTGAGTACAACCTCACTCCCATCAACATTCTCAATTGATTTAGAGTTACCAGACTATCTTTTGGGTCGTGGAACTTTCATTTTGAACCAAATTTGCAGATGCTGGTTTCGTATAATACTGAGTTCAATGATATGAGAACCATCAAGCAAAAAAGAAAGTAAATTACAACAATATCAAAAGAAATAAAAAAACACATAACACAATCTAGATTAAATCAAGATCAAAAGGATGTTAGTTAGCACAAAATACAAATGTTGACTTTCTTTGAATTACAAGAAACTTGGGCTCTCTTGGCCTCTATAGAGAGGAGTCACTGTTTCTGGTGAGAGATGCCACCTAGAGCCACACAACTGATGTACACACATTTTTACATTGTACATAATAGCTCCTAACATATATAATAGCTCCTAACATACATAATAGATCCCAATGTACTGCAAAGAGAAAGCAGAGCCCAAATTGTGTAGTTTGGAAGCCTATGAACAATATAGTGTAACATTTACTATAGTTGTTACAACAAAAAGAAAACCCTTAACTAGTTTAGATATTAATTATAAATTTCTGGTGAATGCGTGCTAATGGTATCAAAGCCTCATTTTGGCCCTGACCCTCATCTTTTGAAAAGTATGCCTTCACCACTAGGTGAAAAACATTGCTTCCGGTGCTTTTTAGAGTCAGCCCCTGCACTGGATCAACAACAGGTACTTTGCGGAATTTGAAATTGTTTAATGAGATTTGTAGCCTGAAAAAATATCATTAGCCAGTTGCATGTGTCATTGAAACCACTATCATAGGAAATGCTGTTGATACGCTTCTCCATATTCAACATTTACGGGGTATATAATAATCATGGGAATGGGATATTTGAGATAATGGCTAGTATACATTGCAATAAATTTTTGTCCTTAAGAGCATTGGCCATGGACGATAACAACCTTTTTCCCCCTGATTTTGAAACATTTGCGATGTGAGAAGTGAGGACTATAACTGTTTGAGGAGAAAAGGCAGGGGTTTAAGGTTCAATTATGTTTTCATGTTATTTGAGAACATAAACCATCTATCATTTAATATCAATATGTTTAATGTTGAATTTGATTGAAATTATATGTTAACATGTGATTGAAAATGGCATATTCTTTTGTTAGATTGTTTATCTTTTAATTGTTTTTTTTTTCGCAATTAATCAAAGGCATTATTCAGATTGGTTTATATGAATTTCATTGTTATGCATTATATTTTTGTGTTATCAAGATGTTGAGATATCATTATAGAATCCTACTTTATTATGAATTCCGCCAAAAGTATATTGTTGTGCTTATGTGTATTTACTACAGATAATGGGAGTAGAGTGTTTTCACTTGCATGGTTTTATGTTACCATTCACCTCCTCTTTGCTTGTTCTCTTTTCTCTCTATATATTTATATAGTATTTTATAGTATCCTTTTTTCTGGTGGCACATTATCCATTTTGGATCTTCTCCTTATACAGTGATGATAAAGATATATGGAACAAACATGACGACATACCTTGAGAGAGAAAATATTAAAGTCCTTGGTTTGTCCTGTTGGTCCTATAGGTAAAAGGGGTTGGCTCCCCACCTTTATGGTACACCTTGGTCTTGTGGCTATGGGGGTTGCCTTACCACCTTGTTGTGAACCTTAGTTGACTTATGGTACTTTTGGTAATAGCACCCTTATTGTTTGTGGTACCATGACCTCTTTGATATGATGAGCTAACCTTGGTGTTGTTGGTTTTGAAGAAAGACCCCTTAGAATTCCTTTCAAGTTATAAAAACAAGTCTTATCCTTCATTATGGATCCATCAAAGAAGATAAATCTCAGCTCGGATCTTTCAGTTTGGTGTCAAGGAGTATGTTGCTAGGATTTCAATGCTTCACCCCTGGTTTACTAGATCCGAGTTTAAGGGTTGCTTTGTGCTCCCTTATTTCTTGAATCGCGACTTGTGCTGAGTTGTGACCTTATGCATATGACCTATGGAGTGTGTGGTGTCTCTCTTTCTGAGTTGTGACCTTATGCATTAGACCCATGGAATGTGTCGTGTCTCTCTTGTCTCCATGTTGGGCCGTGATTTTATGAAGCTAACCCGTGAATGTATTATGTTGATCCAAGGCCATTTTTCTACTGAAAATATAGGTTGTGTTCAGTTATGTGGGCTACTCTTGGACTGTTAGCTTTGTCATCACCCCTCTGGGGATGCTAACCTTATTTGTGACTATGTAAGGTGTATCCTAATGGATTGTGACTATGTATGATCTCTCCTAGATGGGCCATGGACTATTGTGACTTCTGTCATCCTTAAAGTGGTTTGTTGTAACCTGTCCTAGCTAGGCCATGGATAATTTGACCTTAACTTTCTGTATATGACTTGTTTGGTGGTAATTATGCTAGAGGGAGTTGTGATATTTTAAGGTTGATAAGCTGTGTTTTGGGATAAATATCGTTTCTACTATCCTACTAGGGTCTGAAGTCACACATGGTGACTAAGATATCGTGCTTTCTACTGTATGTATCTAACCTCAACCTACAACACTCTAACTTACTCTCTATCAAGGTATCTAATCTGTTCCTTTGGTGACTTATCCTTTCAGAGGTAAGATCTGAACCTAAAATTATCTGAGTATAATGCTGATCCAAATAGTTCTAGACTAGCTTTATTATTGTTCTTTCTTAACTGGTTATTAAAATTACTAGTATTGCTATTACTGCTTTATTTCTTGTACATTTCTATCGTTCTTTTCATTAGTTATAATATTGTTATTGTTTATGTTTTATACATGGTAATTGGTAAATACTGCAATAATCCCGTTGAAAATACTTCAAAAGAAACAGGTGAGAGATGGGATGTACATTAAATAAAATATCATCTGCGAGAACATGGAAATGGGTTATGTGAACCATTGCAGTCTATGAGTTGTATGTCTTTTTCTTGTAAATTGAAAGGGATAGATGTTTCATTTCAATTATGGTTGTTGTTAAAGTCACAATGACCAAGTATGTCAAGGTCACTTGGATGTTGTTGCTAGTGTGCAGTTGGATATGATTTTCCATTTGTCAATTTCCATGGTTGTTGGGTATGTATTTTATCTACAAATAGATATTTGTCAAGGTTTGAGTTTTTTGAGGTGCTTGGTCAAGATTCCAGGAGCATTTTATAAATTTTTCAATTGTTCTTGTTTTGCTTGTATTTCTTCATCTCAGTAGCCAATGTCATTTGGAATATGGAAAAAAGGTTTGTAGAGCATTAATTCACTTCTACAGTAATTGATGTAGCGATTTGAATATTTTCGGCCTTACAGAGTAGTGTGGCAGCTGATGGACAATTCCTTTGGTCTCCCTTGCTTTTCACTTTTTATCTTTGGGTGTGTGCATCATAATACCAAACTCTTGCAGCCTCAATGAGATAAATTGATTCTACCTAGGGTGGACTCCATTCATTAGAGAGTTGATATTTAGGTTGGATGTCATTAAGATATTTCCCTTGGGGGTGGTAGTTAATATCCAGGCTAGCTACCGTTTGGAATTTATGTTTGGGACATCTACCATTTGGATTTTGTGTTTGGGACCTCCATTATTTTTTAGATCTTGTATAACCATTGAAATCTTAACAATTCAAAGTGCCTAGCTCCCTTTTAGAAGTAACCATGTCCTACCTTTGTGGTACCAATAAATAAATGGTGGACAAACTCATTCCTCATTCCTTGTTTCATTAATGCACTCAAGAAAAAAATTGAATGGGAGAGAGAAAGCTTGGAAAAAACTCAACCCATCTGATAATTGAACCATTGATGGGTGAAAGAGTAATTATTGAGAGGTAATAGACACCATTAGAAGGCATTCAGACTTCTATCTAAATCCTTTGAGAATTGTTGGATTGTTTTACTGGACTCAGTCTTAGAGTTTTTCCAAGAAAATGACATACTGCTATAAAAGAAACTTGGAAGCAGGCAGTCGCTTGGACTTATACTGGCCATAAGAAAGAAGGGTATGCCTAGGAGACTGCGCAACAGAGAAAGGATGGATTCCTGTGTTGTATGGAGCAATTTGAAGTAGTCCAAGAAATGGGCTAGCTAAAAGGAGTGATACATTCCACTAGTGGCATCTTGGTTGATTTGTGAAAGTTTATTGGTTTGAAAAATTGACATTTTATCCTTATCACTCATGACCTCATAGCCAACATGGGATTGGAATTATAAAGAAGAACAACCTATGGTTGGGTGGAAATCAGTACCCCCACAGTTGATTGCTCTGGAATGTATTTAAAAGAAGAAGATATGTTTCTTTGATAAACTCAAGGTCATATAATCTGTCATGTATGCCTGTAATTTTCCTATCCTAACTATTGTATTTATAAGTTATGATGGTCATTTGTTAGTGTGCAAATATGTTGTTGGTTTTAATATCTATTGTGGAAAAATGATAATGATTGGAATGGCAATAAATTCATAGTATGTGGATGATATCTTATCAGTGATTTATGTTTGAAAGAAACTTATAACTGCACTTTGTATTTTAATCCTAGATTTCAATATCCTGGAGGTGAGATTGAAGATGCTTGAAATAGTCTTTGTTAAAATATTTTGTTAACTGAGAAATGAAAACTCAAATTCTCAGTTAACAAAATATTTTAACAATAGGTCGATGAATTGCACATTGAATTTCATTGGGATTAGGTTGCTTGTCTTTGTGAAGACCAAAGTTATGAAACCAAGCCTCAACTTTGTAAGCAAGAGCCTCTGCTTGTCACATATAAAGAAATGGCCCATTGTTGGGGATTAATGTGCATGTTCAACACATTACAATAGAGAGATACATAGCTTGGTCAAGGTCAATAAGTTAATACCTAAAACTAACAATGCATGTAAAATTTGAATGTGGGAATTCTCATTGCCCCTCTGAATCTCGATGGATTATCTTTTTTATCAAAGAAAAATATTCAAAAAGATTTCATTAAACTTCAAAATAAACCTCCTTGCCATATTGAAATTCATATGAAATTAAAATAAAATTGGGGTGCTTCCAGTTTTAAGCTTAATAACTAGAATCTTAAGCTCACCAAGTTGCACGAATTGAGAGCCATGAACTCTAAATTTTGTAAAGAATTTACTCGATGATGAAATATGAGATTTGTAATGTTTAGATTTGACGTTGGAGACTCTAGACCAAGTTGCATCCATATGATGCTTTATTTAAACATTGTTACTTTACTGTACATACATAGTGATCTTGAAGTCTGTACAAGAGCAGTTTGTTCATATGCCATCAATTGTGGTCCAAGTGGCACAGAAATGTTACTATGACATTCTCTAAGAAAACACACAGTTCTATCTATATTATTGACTCAATCTAAATGAAAATGTAAAGTATACACATCCTCAAGGTAATATGATCATGAATTTCACCTCTCACTGCTTAAGATAGCTGAGATGTCTCTATGAGGGTCACACTCTAATGCTAGCCACCAATATTCATACCGTGGACAACAAACATAGCTGAGCAATATTGCTATGTCATGGTTGTTAAAGATTGTTTTGCCTCCAACCAATGAAGTAGTGATGACTTCCTTATTCCCTAACATAACCCCATATGGGAAAATTTTAAAGAACTAGATGTTTCCAAAACATTCTTTGACTCATCTTGTAGGTCAATCTCTCAGCGGAGTAATAGAAGTAGCTTTGGATGAATATCTGTGCATATGACATATAAGATATGTCTACAAAATATTATGTGTAAGAACTTGGGAATATAGATGAGGAAATATAAATCCTCACAATAATGTTGAGATCAAAATCCCTCTCTTCATTTTATTTTATTTTTCATTTTATTCCATGTCCAAGGGATCATAGTGCTCATAGTAGCTACAAAATTCTGAGTTTTTGATGCATTGAATAAGAGGGTGATCCTTCTGCTTGTGTATGTTGCATACAATTACAAGGTGGCACTTTGTTTTTTTCTATTATTTAATCATCTTGTAGAGGATTTTTTTATATTCTGTCGCAGTTTATTAATGACACAATGTTATCCCAGAAAGTCTTGAGGGAAGGGGATTCCCTCTTGAGAATTCATTAGGGGTTAATATGTGCTGCTATTGTGCTGGGAAAGCTCATCTGCGAAGTGGTGTAGCGATGGTCAATCCTTTGAATGTTGTAATCCACTTAAACCTTCCTTTGATTTGTGTATTCATTGTTTATCAACTAATATTCTACTATGTATTTTGATTGTAGTTGTCATGAGTTATAGTTTGATAGAATGCCATGAGATCGTCAATGTCATGCAGTGGCTGGTGTAAATAACAATGTGTCTTAATTTTAGTGCTGAGAAAATAATGAAGATGGTCTTGTAGGGTATAGGAAATACTTCTAGCCTATCCTAACCCCTGTTCAACAATTTTTTTTTAAATAGACACCTCCGTCGCTATAGCGACGCAAATACATAGCAAGTTCCGATGAACTTGCTATACTAATGACGAAACTTGCTATGTATTTCCATCGCTATAACGATGGGATTTCATAAAAAATATTTGGTATATTTGTTGTAAACATGTTGTTATTTCGTCGCTATAGTGATGATGTGTTATCACAACACCTTGGAATAATTGTCGCAAACATATTGGATGTACGTCGCCCTAGCGATGGGATTTCGTCGCAACCAGTTTGGTATTTTTTGGTGTTTTCGTCGCTACTTTTTGGTATGTTCATCTCTGTTGCGACCGCCTTTTGTCGTCGTTTTTGGTGTTTTCGTTGCCATTTTTTGGTGTTTTCATTTCTATAGCGACGCACTAAGGTGGTTCATCGCTAATTTTTTGTCGCAAGCGACGACAGTTCATCGCAATAGAAACCATTAATTCGTCGCAAGAGCGACGAACATTCATCACAAATATAAGTCCGGTATTCATCGCAATAATGGCATGAGCTATTCGTTGCAAGAGCAACTAAGGGGTCATGTTCATCGTTATAGCAACGCACAAGTGTTGCAATTGCAACTATTTTCCATGGGAAAAATGTCCACATGTACTAGTGATTAAGAATCGTTTTCTTTCTTAAAAGGACTCACGTTGTATTAAAAGAAAAGGTACATAAAAAGGTTTTCCATGCTATAAAATGTTTAAAAGTTATTTTTTGAGCATGGGTCCATGGAATGATGATTCATGGTTTTATGAATTATGGTTAAGGATGTGGGGTTTGGCATATGACAAGTATGGTAAACAAATAAGTGTAAAGTGGAAGCATGCTACGTAATTTATATTTTTGTATCTAAGTTTTAATATTGTATTGCGAGGTGCATGATCAGTACTACCCGACACCTTAGCATTTTTGGTTCCTGGTTAAAATTTAATTACCCACATGCTAGAAGCACAAAGTATCCCTCTTATGCGAAGAGAAGGTATGTTGCATCGTGTGTGGAATGAACCACTAGGTAGGTACGAGGGTGGCAGGTGTACTCGTAGCCTAACTTGATGTGGATCAGAGAGGTTGGGTCTTCGATTGTGGGAGGAATGTGAGATGGTTAATCTCAGTGTTGGGACCAAGATTGATAAACCATGTATGTGAAGAAAATTCCCAGAGAACTGGCTGTTACAACGGCTGAGGACCCATGTAATTTGGTAGATGGATTCTTCTTTATATGGACGTCAATGATAGTTTAGATGTAGGTACAAAAGGAGCATGGAAAAAGATGAGCAAGAAAGCGAGCATGGAAAAGCGAGAGGATGAAGCAATAGATGGTGATGGTGTAGTCACCATGAACACACACAAAAAAAAATTAATGGAGCATTTTGCATGTAAATGGAATATGGCTATAAGACCTGGTAAGGCATGCATACCCCTGGTAACTCACTGGTAAAGTTGGGAGATAGACCTAGGTGATAGGGGTGTATGTAAGATTCCTCGGAATTTTTTTTTGAGGGGATTTGGTGATTACTCCAAGCCAAGTTTAAAGGGGGGATTTTTAGGGTTAACCTTGACTCGAGATTGATTCAAAGGTGGTTTAGGTATAGCACATGGTTTTTTGTAGCCCATGGTATTGTCCCATGGTATTGCATGTGATGAATCCTTTATAAGGCTTGAGGAGGCTCCATTGTAAAGTGGCCTGGAGGTGAGTGGTGGCTAGCTCGCTTGGCCCTGATGGCCAGTTTTGGCCATGTAATGAAGATCTCCATTGGTGTTGGTTTTCCCCACATGGGGTTTCTAGGGTATATTGTGTGTCTATGTGAATGTTGCTTATTGATATGTTTTATTCTCTCTTCTTATATTTCATTGTTGCTTGTTTTATATTATCAGTCTTTTACATTATTTTTTGCATTGATATCTTCACTGAGTTTCCTTTTATGAATTTTTTCCTTCCTCTTTAATTTTTCATTGGGTCTTCAACTATCGAATGCTACAAATTGATTAATCGTCCATGCAATCCCGATGGGATCATTAGTAGCATTATACTATTATTTTATTTAATATTTTGTTTTCTTATACTAAGATGCATTGGGGATCCTATTTGTTACAAATTGATAATATGATATAAAGAGGGTATTAAAAATGGGTTGATAAAAATGCATACCTAGAATATTTGGTGAAACTAGGGGTTTTCTTAATTGGAAAGGAATATTGGGAGGGGGTTTCAACAATACTATTTTAGGAGGATTTTTCCAATATTTAGTGAATCTAGGGATATTCTTTAATATCGTATGAGTGAACCCCCATGTAACAAGTTCACTGAGTGAACCCCCCATGATGCATCTACTCCTTTCATTTCCTACAAAATAAAAAAATTATATTTTTGTACAGAAACAATTTTTGAACATAGTCAGTATTTTTTTTTCCTATTTTGTATGCGAATTGAGCCAACTTCAGACCTAGTGTTTGGAAACTCGCTCTGATACCACATGTAACAACACCAAAATTCCATAATAATAAAAAAAATTAACACGTAAGATCATTTAGAAGACCAAAACTGGTTTCACATATTATGAACCCTACATCCTAATAATTTGATTAAGGTCACTACATTAATGATCCATATTACTCTGCTCTAGATTACAGTTTCCAAGTCTTATGCTAACTTACTTGCTTCCCAAGGTTCATATGCTATGTTTTCCTTGACGTAAATTATGATTTGTGTGCTTGTTTTGTTTTTTGCATAAGGATGGTTGTCATCATGCTTTAACGATTCTAAAAATATTTGCTTACAAGTCCTATTTCGAAGACTGGGTTACCAGGTGATAGGTCTTACTTAGCTTATCAAGCTAATGCATTTCCTACTTTGTATTTATGCAGGTGTTTTTGATGGAGAGCTTGTCTTGTGGTTTAAACAACTGGGATCCCTAGGTATGGATACCATGGTGACCCTAACAATGCTAAGAGATGAACAAGACAACAGATAAATGCATCAAAACTATGCAATGTCCTTTTTACAAAATGCTAGAGATAGTTTTAATATATGTATGCATCATGAAATATATAACATCGAAATTGTTTTGAACTATAGAAAGATGGGTTAAGATTTGATTCAGTGTGGAGGTAGGTGGGGTTTTAAAAATGACCACGTGAAGGTCTTTCGAGTTCTATCTAGCTGGACACGAGTTTAAACCCTAAATGAAAAAACTTGGGGGTTTTGGTCTTTCACATCACTCTTTGCGTTGAGGGTTGGTGGGGAGAGCCAAGGGATATCGACCCCTCTAGCGTTCAACTTTGTGCACACCGGTCAAAAAATTCTGTGTTAAACATTCATCACGCCAACAGTGTTGGCTCCACGCATCGACTTCTTGCAGAGAAAAAAGTAGCTACATGTATGTTTTTTGTTTCTTATGTACAGTTTGGTTTTCTTGTTGTTGTAAGTATTTTTATAAGTCATTACTAAAATGTTTTAACCTCCAACCTAATGTTTTCCTGGAAGGAAAACATGTTGGTTACTCAACAAAGTCGCTGGGTGCACGAAGCTTAGGGTTTTGGTATCAACCAGGGCTCTAGTAAGACGTATGATCCTCGAATACTATGGTATTTGGTGATGTGAACAATGTTTCTCCTTTTTGGTCAGGCTTCGTTGGAATTTTAATAGGGATCATACGAGCCCTTTTGATGTTATGGTAATTTCTCTAGTGTTTTTCCTCTATGGCGTTTACTGGCAGAGATGAAAGAAATCATTCAAAAGCTTCCAAGCTGAAATGTTAGGGTTTTTAAATACAGTTTTATAAATACCATTTCCCTTGCTATAGAACGTGGAGTCTGGGGAAAACATTGTAATACATATTTTACTATTTAAACTTTAATAGAAAATACTTAGGTTTCATGGCAAGCTATTATAGCGATTTTGGTTTAAAACTTTGAATTTTTTAATGTAAATTCTTGTCAATGTTTTAGGCTATTACATCACTACGTTTTTGCTTTTTAAAACCTTTGTTTTTCTCTTGGATCTACTCCTTGTATGATATATCATTTATTATTACTTTGCATAAAATTTTATATTTTGTTTTTTATCTAGTGAAATGGATTTTCTATGTTTTACTCTACGGGGTTTTTAAGGCGAAAAAGCCACCGTAATGTTGATTTATTCTTGGTTATGATATGGAATAATATTATTAATACGAATGTTCAGAACGATTTTGTATAACAATAAATCATATAAAGGTTTCCAAAAATGGTTCCCAAAGATACGACCCAATCTTGGTTATAACATTTTAGGGCTTTTCGCTACAGGTTTTTTGTTTATAAAGTTTCCTGGAAGAGAATAACCCTTATGAGTTTTGAACTTCAGACTTAGATTAAATATTTATTATTTATTATTGTTATATATTTTATTAAAAATATTCTGATGAATCCTATTATCGTTTTTTGGAAAACGTTAAGCCTTTTGGATGTAAAATTGAATGATGAGTAAATTATTAACAAATATTTTACCTTATAGGTTTCAAACCTTAACTTGTGTTGACCGAGGTTGTAAAAGAGATATTTGTTTTTTTTTTAAGTTATAATCTGGAAAAAACATAATGAAGTCGGGAGCCTTTCAACGGTGTGAGTTTGATAGAATTAAAAATCCTTTCAACTGTATAAAATTATTATATTGAGCACGTTATTAATATTTTTATGAGTTTTGGACCCTGGCTAGATGTCATCATGATTTTAGATTAAGGTTTGTTGAAAAGTGGTATTTCTGTGTTCAAATTGAGAAAATACTAGTTGTAATTGTAGCTCATTGTTTTGTTAACAGGTAATAACAATGTTTTTAACTTTTTAATTATTCTGCAACCTATTAGTTATTCTGTAACCTAAATATATTTATGCAATGCTATAAAGAAGAACTAGAGTAATACTAACTATTCAATATCCATAATACTATGAGAAAACTATATATGAACATATGATGTTGTTTCTAAATAAGAAATATATGATAACCTACTTATTTTTACTATGAAAATTATTGGTAAACAGTAACATTCATTTACTAATAAAATTGATAGGAAATAAAATATGTTCCTGCTTTAATACATAAACAAATAATACTTTTGGGAAAGATTTTAACATTCATAAATTCCTTCAAATACAAAATAAATTTAAGGATAATAACTAGAACAACTTAGAACCTGTTAACTATAGAAGTGGACAAACACCCAAAGAAGACCATTCCTCCCAACTGTCTCCTGAAAGCATCCAAGATTACTTGCTTTAGGAACCCCGATCTTGTTCACTAAACCACTAGGACGAAGATGTTGTGTAGAAGCCTACAGAGTACTCTTAGTAACGTAGCAGTCACACTTGCATACATAAACTCTTAGCAATTCACTCTAGCCTTCCCCTCATCGAATTCCACTTGTGAGCCTAAATTTTCAGTTTCCAGCAAAGCACAAGGTTCTAATATCTTAGAATGTAGTGAGCCTCCTGCTCATTCGATGGTATATATAAGCTTAACTAGGTCTTTGGGTCAGCTTTGCCATTAAATGAGCCACTTGCCTAGTTCCTCTTTTCTTGGGAACATGACCAAAATTATAGGGATGTTTCCTCCTACAACAGATAGAAAGTGAATGATGTTGTTGCTATTTGTCATTTTGGCCTTCTACAATAGATCATTCCTCCTAGTGGGTCAATGAACACTCTTCAATAGTCTTCTTTGGATAGGTGTCTCTTCTTTTTAATTATTAAATAATAAAATAATTCAATTACAATCATCTTTGACCATCCTTGGTCAACAACATAAAACTTTACAATAATTTTTAAAGTAATTTATTCTCAAAAATAAAATGTTTTTAGTTCTAGGTGGGTTACAATATTATGGTTCAAGGCCCTAGCCCGTAAGGTTTACACATCGTGGGGGTGATAACTTATATTACAAAGTTAATATATGAAATTTGGAGGGGATACGAGTGTTGTCCAACAATGATATGACTTGTATTAATTTATTTTAATGTCACAGTCCTGGCTGCGAGTTGAGACCGCAACTAGGCACATTTAATGTCATGAATTAAAGGCATGCGTGGAGGCAAAAGCTGGATCTCGACCCTCCACTTGTCACAGATCATATTTAAGGGTTTTCATAGGGTTTTAAACGTGGCATTATGCTGTTGTGAGGGGGTTTGGTGCATTCATTTGGTATGTTCATTTTTTATGTTAATGAAGCTTAGTCACTCCATGGTTGCGCTGCACCAGTCTTTCCCTTCATCTTTCCCTTCAAGGTCTGTTAACGAAAGTTTAGTTACAGGTCTGTAATCTTGAGTTTATTTGGAGGTTTTTATCAATGGATTAATGGAAGAATATGGCCACCATTACATCCTCGGTCTTTCTTGGATTCTTGTGAGGTTAAGAAGGGAATTCAGTCACCTTCTTTTGAGTTCTAGCTAAGGATTTGCACCCTGCAATATTTAAAATAGGTAAGGAAGAAAAATTTCTACCTTTTGTACTCTACAATTTCATTTTTAAGGTTTTCTTAGTTGGATAGAGAGTTGACTTAACTGATTCTTGTTGTGTAGGAAAAGGAGTACGAGGGAACCCAAAAGGAGACAACCCTTGGCCCTCTACGCATCTTAATGGGGTAAGAAATTCTCTCTATCTGCAATAATGATAAGGATTACATTCATTATTAAATTGGGTTTTATTATAACTCTATACAACCATGGTCAAGTGAAGTCAAGGTAACTTCAAAGACTTTGCGTAAGCTTACTTCACCTTTATGGCCCAAATTCGGATTGCAAGGTAGTATATACAACCACGTATTCTTTACCTTTCAACAGATTACAAATTACAATGCATAGATTTAACAATATTTGTGTGTGAATGTAGGTTTCCAAAGCATGGTCCTGGTGAGAGCGATGATAGGGTCACCTCCTCTCGAGCTTCCTTCTTCTCTTTCCAGAGGTGAGGAATTTACCCGCTCTCAGTTAATTAGGAAGACTATTTAAATAAATTTTGATTATACTAGTTATACTAACACCAATAGGTCATGTGCATGTGAATAGTTGGAACGACGTGGCTTATGGACTATACATTCATATTATCCATCAGTCATAAGGTAATACTCTGTTTGCGTTCATGGTTAATTGGTTTTCCAGTTGCTTGGTTCGCAATTCTATGTAGAGATAGGGATTTACAACCAACTATGAAGATTCTTAAGATAAGCTTTGTTTTATATCTATAACCCTTGTTAGGATCTATATTGGTTTCCAAAGTGGGCTTCACAGCCTCTCACACTAGGAAATACATTTGATTGTACAGTAGTTGTAATTTTGAGGGGAGAAGTAACTTTGCGGTTTTATTTTTTGTATGTGGATTCAAAAGATTGGATTTACGACCACGATATATTATACAGTTTGGAAAACTTTGTGGAATGTTTAAGATCCAATCCGTAAATCCAATTTTGGGGAAAATAAAGTTGACCCTACGGTCATGTTTCCTAAATATTAATTCTATTTGATTGTGATTATTATTTGGAAGGTCTTTTCTCAAGTCAAATGATTGTTGCTTAGACTTAGATATTGTGATTCTATTGATAATTTAACTCTTTAACCAGATCGATCTATTCTTGGGTATGGATGCCCGAAAATAACGACTGTACACTTGTAGTTGATTATGTTATTAAAACCTGTGATTTTTCATTTTTGTATGTTAAAGTGTATTTTGATTATCATATATGATATTGATTTGGCAATAAACTTGTTTTGCGTTTTAGCTAGATTTGATTATTGCTGAGTTTGGATCTCAGATCTACGAGTTGGGTGTTTGTTTACTTAGCTTTGTTAATTAAGTCGTTTGATTGATCGTGATCCCTTGGCTTAGTTTTAATATTTGTTTATCTATCTTAAAATGGGTAGGAATACCCAAAATAGAGATTTGGTTTACTAAAATATGTGTGTATTGTTTTTAAAACAGAGATAGATTTTGTGTAGTGGGTAGAAGCCTTCGAATCCTAGTTGAATGTGCTTATTTTACACTTATTTAGATATGTTTACTAATTTCGATAATATACACATACATTTATAAATGATGGTAAAGTTATCTAGCTACATTTAAACCTATAGAAGAGATCTGCGATTTCTTACATTCTGTAAATAAATAACAACTTATACTAAGATCATATTATTGAAAGAGGTAAAAAGATTAGGATTAGACACAGAATCTAATTCTCATTTTAACAATACATTTGGAATTCAAATCTACACTTTGACTATAATTATGAGTACTAAACAATTAATAAATTTAATAAGGAACCTGTTAGCACTGGTGGGAAAACAGAACTGAAGTTGTCATTCCTCCCAACCAACTCCTACAGAAGCTAGGTCTTACTTGATCTAGAACCCTTGAGTCTATTTGCTGAAACACAAGGGAAACTTATGATCAATGCGCCATCTCTTTGCATCAATAGATCATATTTCCACATCCATCGCCAGCCTCCTTCTAATTCGATGGACATACTATTTTATAATATTTTTCCTAGGACTTGGTCATTTATGAGCCTCATGCTCTTTAGCACTCCACAAGGAATCTTGACCTGATTTTTGGGAAGATGCCTCCTACATCACTTGATTTCAGCATTCGCTATTTGTCATTTCTCCTTATGGGTCAACAAACACTCTTTCAACAACTACTTCAATTATGTTTCCTTCGAGTATTTTAATTATTGAATAATAATAATAATTCATTACATTCATTTTGACTTTATTGTGAAAATACAAAAAAATAAATATTCCAAATAATAACTAATTAACAATTGTTTTGGTGTATTACACAATCAAACTCAAGGAAGCACATATACAAAGAGATGGTTATTTTCATGTTGGTATGCCTTTTCATTGCTTCACTTCACATTTACTTTGATATTCTTATCAAACCACCTCGATACAAATTTTCAATGGGTATTAGTGACCTCTACAAGGACGAGATAAACAAGGTTATTTGTCACCTGAGATTTATAGAACTTACCAGATAAAAAAAGCTATTTATCACTTGATATTGTTCTTTCAATTTTCTAGTTAAATTGTTTCTTTGGCATTAATTGTTCATTATTCATTCATCACCTACTACTTAATTATGCATTAGATAAAATATAAACACCTACCATTATAATTACATTAAAGTAAACTATAAGTACTTTAAAAAAAAAACTAAAACATCAATGCAAATTATAACTATTAAATTCAATCACAAAATATATGCATTTTTAGTGCAAGTTGAATCGAATATAAAAATTCATCAATAACATCAAGACACTTAACATTTGAAAAGAGGTTCTAGATATTGCTAATTTGTTCTACTTATTGTGCATTTTTTAAAAGAAACTTGAATCTACCCCTGTTTTAAAAATACATATCTAAAATGCCATGAACCCTCCGACATCTTACATATTCTAAATTTTTACATCAAGATTCAATTATTATTCATACCATTTCATAGTTTGAATACCATGACAAAGTAGTGTTCACATCATGTTACACACTATTGTCATAAGTAGTCCACAACATCCATTCTAAAGCATGGTTTACCTCGAAGTTATTTTTTATTACTTTCCAAAAATATTTACATGAGCAAGAAAAACCAGTTTGAATTCATCACTTAAATATGAGCTATATTTCAGTCAAATAAAACTTCAAAATAAATTTATTTTACACTCAAATAAGAAATTAAATACCAAGTGAAAAACCAAAATGTTCTAGCAAATTTGATTCAACTTTGTTGGAGTCGTGGGAAGCTCTTGGAAATAACCATTTAATTAGACACAATAACTTCCCTAGTATAAATGTATGTTTCAAGGCACTCCAAATAAGCCACTATGATTTAGACCTTTATATATAGAGATAGCCATTTGAGATGTTTCCATGACCTATTGTATAAAGAATGATAAAATATCCACCTCTATACAATTTTTTTGTGAAGATTCTTCTTTTAAATTTTAATTTACATAAAACAACAAGAGTTGTGAGGTGGTAATGTTTCTTTTTTAAACAAAAACTAATAGTATTTTGTATTAAGAAAATCCCAAATGCAGAGGCATTGCGAGAATTCCATCAAGCCTTCAAAAAGTTTACTGAAAACTCCACTATTGAGCTGGTATGCTCCATATTGTCCGTAAACCTAGAATACAAGAAGAAAATATATGGTCCTAATAGTTATATTCCGAAATATATAGACAAACTATCCCAAAATCAAACAAAAAACATCTCCTAAAACCAGATTATTTTCCTAGGGAGGTCCCTGGGCATGTGCCATCAACCATGTTCTGGTTGGCTTCAACTTCTTTTCGAACTTGGGTTTCAAAGACCATCGTTCCAATCTGAATTTCCACTTGATTAAGCCTGTCCGAGAGCTCCTAGATGGCTTGTGTGTGCTCCTGACAATGATTATCTTCAACTACTGCTTGCTCCCTTTGAACCACTCTAGCTTCTTGGAAGTATTCCTCCACATGCTCTAGTCACTCTTCCATCTCACCTCTAAACCGACAGAAATGATGTTTCTAAGTTTCCATGCCATATTTTACCCTACATAGATGATGACCCATGCTAGGCAAGTCATGCTCTAGGAAACAACGACCACTGTCATCGTTGGAGTCCATACCCTTTAACATTTTGACTGAGAACCGAACCCCTTGAATTTGAGTGTAGTGCTGAAGGAGAATAGACAAAGAGTGATGCAAGATGGTAATAATAAGTCGTTTCCTCTCTCCATTCCAAATAATGAGATGAACACATGCACTAGAATGACAACCTATCTCCCAAATCAAATTGCACCATTCCATGATGAGGAAGATCTCTAGGGCATGGTTCATATCTCCTATCACCCATGTTGTTCTCACCTAGGGCTCATTTGGCGTCATCATACCTATGCTTATAATCTGTACCTTTCGGATGGAGGTCGTTGCAATTACAGAATTCCAGGTAGACCCATCAATTCCGCACGCATAGTCCGTCTTCCTTGCACGTTCCATCCTTAAACCAGCATGCACTACCACCTTCTTGGGTTGAGACACCATGTGTTGGATAAGCCACCACACGATAGTAAGAGGCCTCTTTTTAGGGGAGAGGGTCCCGCTTGAGGGCATGATAATTAAGCAGTGGGATATTAGGTTCCAATACCACCACTATGTTAGTGTCTTGGTTGGATTCCTTACTATTTTTACAAAGCACATGAAAATAACTGAGACTTTGGAATTTAGTAGAGAAGTCCTCGATTCAGAGGACAATTTATTTTAGCTAGATGTACTTCGGGTTGGAATTTATCACCATAAGACCAATGAGGCTTTTTGAATCCCTGATTACCCTTGCCTATGATATTCGTTTTTTCCTAAGTTGTCGAAGTCCTTGAAGAAGCGCCAAAGATTTTGTTTGGTTATTAGTAGCATTGCCTAATCCCAAAGCATATTGGAGATCAATTAAGCCATCGGGACTAAAGATAATCCCTCCCCCTGTTTCCTCCCTTGTTCCCTTGTGTTTCCTTTTGCAGCTCCATTAAAGAAAAGATTGTATAATTGTGATCCTTGGCACCAATGAGTAAAATTGTCTTCATCTAGTCTAATTTTCCAACTCTCCGTCGAGGTAAAGGAGGTAGTTGGGTGGGAGAGGCTAAGTCCCAACTGTTTCCTTCAAGCTAATTCTTTCGAGAGAAACTTAGAAGTATTATTTTTACTTAGCTTGCATTGGAGGAGTTCCTTTAGAAGGCCTTTGATTCTTGTCACCACATGTATTGGTAGAGATGATTTGTCGCGAAAGACTCTAGCATTCCTTTCCAACTAGATTTTCCAAAGGATACATTTTGGAAGAGTCAACTAAACTAACTTTAACCAGCCTTTTGAGGAAAGAGGGTGAGGTTACAGGGAACCCCACCTGGATAATAGAGTAATAACAGTTCCCGAGATTTCTATTATGTGGTGCCAGTGACCAAGGGCTTCCCGCTGGACTTATTTAGAATATTGACAATCTAGGAAAATATGCTTTGAGGTTTCAACCTATTGATGACAAAGAGTACACTGAGAGGGTCCAACAATACCTATTTTCTACAAATTTTCATTCATTAGAATTCTTTGATGTCCCAAAGTCCAAATAAACATGTCCACATTTGGAATAACTTTTTCTTTCCAGATGCCATTCCATAATTTTGGGTTAGGAGGCGCGTAGGGAGGCCTTAAGGGCCTAATAACCTTGACCGATCGAGTAATGGACATGACCATATGCCCATCGTCTAGTATCCTTGGCCCTAGATGAATATGGTGCTTTCCATTTTAACATATACATCATAGAATTCCATGGTTGTAGAAGTGGTTTCGAGGGTTCTAACCCTTTCCAACGACACCAGTTATTCTCCTCGTTAACAAAAATTGAGAGATCCCACAAAGTCTTGATGCCTTAACCCGTTAACCAAATTTTAAGAGGTTCCATGATTTCTATGTTGGAGAACGATTCACTTCCCATTATACAATCCTCCCAAAGATCAATTATTTTCCCATTGCTTGGGATCCAAAAGAGATTTTTCTTTTAAAAATTGTGGGATTTTTAAAAGATGGAAGATAGGGGTTCCCATGCTTACCACAGGGGGGATGTCTAGACTACGTAGGCGAGTACTCATGAAATATTTTTTCTAACCCTGCTTGGATTTCCCAAGGCTTGTCTCCATAAATATTTTGCTCCAAGCGTAAGGTTACGTGCTTTCAAGTATTTGATATGAAGCCCTCCTTCCTCAAAAGGTTTTGTCACATTTCCCAGCTCACCAGAGGTAATTTCTTGTTATTTTTCTTTCCTCCTTTCCAAAAAAAATGTCGAATTAACCTTTCCATCATCTACAGAATTCCAGTTGGTGCTAGCAACAACGAATATTGATAAATGGGTAAGCTGGATAAAACATACTTGATAAGGACTGACTTACCTTCTAGATTTAGCCATCGTGTTCCCCAGGTTTGCAAATGGTGCTTGAACTTTTCTACCAGAGGAAACCAATCATTCCTTGAGGAGTATTTTGAAAAATCATAAGGCTAAGGTATGTAAAGGAGGACCATTGAATATTTCCTTGAAAACCAAAGGTCCTTGCAATAATACTTAATTCTTGAATAGAAATATTCCACCCATAAACTTGACTTTTACCAGCCTTTATCTTACTTCTCAAGAAAACACAAAAGGATTCAAGCTCAACTTTAAAGGAAGTGTCTACTTGAAGTGAAGCCCCTCCTAACAGGAGGATGTTATCTACAAATTGGGCATGATTTAGATATTGGACTCCTCTTTCAATTCTAAGGCCTAACAAATCTTGATCTTGACACCTTTTGTCCAACAGGAAGCTTAAGATCGAAGCTTGGAGAACAAAGAGCATGGGAAACCCTGCCGAAGGCCTCTAAAGGATTTGAAGAACTCTGTTATTGTACTATTTACCAAAGGGGCTATCCATGGTTCCCCTATGCAGTATTTAACCCAATTAATGAAATATATGACCAATCTGAAGTGGGTGAGAAAAACCAAAAGAGAAGAATGTCTTACTCGGTCAAAAGCATTTGCGAGATCAATCTTAACAATCATTCTATTTTTCTTACGTTGTAGGCTAGAATGAATCGCTTCCTGAGCCAAAATGATGTTATCCATGATTTGTCGGCCCTTAACCAAGCCTCCCTAATTATCAAGAACTAATTTTGGCAAGATATCCCTCATCATGTTAGAAATTATTTTAGTGATGATTTTGTATCTGATATTGCACAGGGAAATCACTCTATACCAGTTGAAAGAATTCACACCTTTTTCTTTTGGGATTAAAGCTACAAATGTCGAGTTCATGATCCCTCCAATTCTTAAGCAAGATTTATATTTTGGGACCATCTTATGAAGATATTTTTTGACCACTTGCCAACTAACATTAACCAATCTAATTATGAGGCCATTTGGACCCGGTACCTTATCTGGTTCCATTTATTTCAAGCATAATTTAATTTCATGATGACTGACTGGTTTGGTGATCTTGAGATTCATCTGATCTGTTATTTTATCGGGAACTAGATCAAGCAACTCTGGCATTGGGCCATCAAATCCTTCTTCTATGTATAATATTTTGAAATGTTGATGGGAAATTGTTTTGATACTAGTGAAATAAGAGAAGGTTAAATCTTGTACTTTAATCTCTTTAACCAAATTGAAGTGTCTCCTGGCTTGGGATTGCTTATGGAAGTAAGAGGTAGTCTTGTCTCCTGATTGAAACCAGATACTTCGAGATTTTTGTCGCCAGTACTCTTCTTCTTTTACACAAGATTTATGCAAATCTACCTGCATCTCCTCTTCTTTATTTAATATTTATTCAGAAATTTCCATGCTTTCCATTTGCAATTGAAAGGTTCTTAATTGTGTTTGATCTTCTTTCCTCTCCTCCACTGGAGAAGGTAAGCATTTTCCCATCCTTTAATTTATTTTTTAACTCTTTTTAATTTTTCCTCCCAAATGAAGGATGGGGAACCCTAAATCAGGGAGTCCCAAGAAACACAGACTCTATCCATAAAGTCTTGATGATGAATGCAGAGAGGACTGAATCTAAAGGGAATGGGGCCTAGATTGGGGATTTCTTTTATCTCCATATTTATTGGCCTATGGTCTGATATGCCCATGGGAAAAATCGAGGATCTTGCCTCCAAGCCATGAGGGATAAATGAGATTTATACCAAGAATCTATCCAATATTGCAGCAATATTACTCGGTCCTTTTCTTTGTTTCATCCAAGTATACATACCTTTGACTAGATTGATATCCATCAGATCCCATTCTTGCATCAGGTCCTCGACCCATTCCCTCGTCGGATCTCTAACTCTAGACCCTTCCCTTTTTTCATTAAGGTTGAGAGTCATATTTAGGTCCCCTGCCAGTGTAATATTCTCTAAGCATATCTCATGTACTAATTCATTGATGGTGTCCCAACATTGTTTCTTTTCTCTGAAATTAACCTAAAAGTAGATATTAAAAAGACTTACCAAATTTGTTGATTCCTTGTGACGGATTTTTGTGAAGATCCAATGAGTTTCCAGATGCTCTTGCATCGATTCAAATTTTTCTTCATCCCAAAGTGTGCCAATACCTCCTAATGCACCTTTGGATGAAGCAACTCTTCTACACCCTTTCTTCCAAAAGAAATTAACGCTTCAAAGAAATTCCCCTTCCTCCATTTTTGTCTCCTGGACAAGAAGAATATTTGGGTTTTCCAATCTTTTAAATTACTGCCTAGGCCTTGACAATTCCACGAGACCACCTTCATTATTTACCTTTTGGGGGATTTTGGACTCCTTTGGAGCCTTGAATTTGATTCCTAGTGGGCCTAGGGTTTCTAGAAGTTAATCTTTCAAGTGTAGGTTGGATTCTCTACAGTTTGTCTTTATAGGTTGCTTCGTCTTGTATCTCACGGTATGTCTTTAGCCTCTTGTGGGATTTTTCCCCTTCCTATGGGATTCGGTAAATTCCCCTTCTTTCTCCTATGAATCCTCTAAGATTTTCTCTTCTTGTGATGGTTCAATGAAAATCTATGGATCTGTGATTGCCGAGTTTTTTTGGAGGTTGGTTTTCCTTGGAGTGGGTTAGACTGCTCCTGTGGATCTAAATATACTTTTTGAACCTCCTCTGGTTGTGTACTCAATATTGCAAAAATATTCTCTTGGGTGAGAGGGTCTTTGGTTTCCCCTGTAATATTTTCTTTCTTAGATCTAGCGCTAGAAGGACCAACCCCTATATACTTGATATGGATTTATTAAATTGTTTCCAACCCTCCTCCTTTTATTTATTTGCAGGAGGGGATACTTTCTTAGGGTAGTTCCTTGCAAAGTGGACATACTCATGACATCCTCGACACTTGAAAGGGAGTTATTCGTAGTCCAACTTATACACATGCAACCAATTTCCTAATGTAATATTGACTGCTTCTGGTAACCCTACCTCTAGGTCAAATTCAACACACATCCATGTAGAGGCATATTGTTCTTTCAGATTTGCTCGATCTATAAAATTTCCCAAAGTATTTCCAATATTGTGAAGTGATTCCCGATTCTGACAGTGAACCGGAAGATTCAACAGACGAACCCATACCAATACAAATGTTGGGACTTCTTTAGAAGGGTCGAAATTAGGATTCCATTTATTTACGTACATACCTTGAGGACCCATGAAGTACAGGCCATTGAAAAAAATCAAATCTTGGTCTTCCTTGGATATGAAGTTAAACAGAAAAAAAACCTCTTCCTAGAAATTACAAAGTTATGCTATTCAAGATCAATGGCCTCTAGTTCTTCTGGACCCAAGATTATGTGGTTTTAGGGGAAGGCCACAATCCTGTGAACTGACCTACAAGGGCCCTCTCTTCTAGTGCCAGTGCAAATTTCATTGGGCACTCCATTGGAAGGGACACAACATGGACTTCATCTAAACTCTTGACAAATTTATAAGCCTCTGAAGATTTCCTTTTTTATTGCAATGCTATCAGATTGAAGGCCTCGACTTCCGGAGCAAGAAGAGGCAGAGGGGGTTTGGTGGAACCACCTACCACTGCCATAGTACATGCCCCAATATCCTGCTAGAGATCGAATCTCGATATGCTGAGTTTACTCTCTGGTTTCGATCCGGGATGGATACTTCACTTTATTGCAGTCCTTTGTTTAATTGTTACTACTATCGGATCCATGACGTGGCAATGTTACCGTAGTTGTTAATCGTTGTTGCTACAAGAAAAAATCTATATAAATATGATACTTTTGCCACAACCATCGTACCCCAAGTTTTCTACGATCAATAAAATGATGAAACTTGAAATTTTATCATAATTTGATATATTATGAAAATTTTTGTTATCATAATTTGATATATTATGTAAATTTTTGCTTCTTTTAAAACATTTTGTTAAACCATATTCTTGGAAGACTTCCATAAATAATTATTATATCCAATGTGTATCTAATTAAATCAAAACTAATCTTATACAAATATATTCTTTCCTAATAAAGAAGACACGATTTAACTATTAATTACCCTCTAGTCATAAGAGTGTCACACTAGAAAAAAACATGTCAACTATCAAATATAAAAAGCTAAATTTTTTTGAAGAAAATAAATTACATCAACTTTAAAATATCTAATAATTTATTATTTAATTTGAGAAAATAAATCTTAACCATTTACAATTTATTATTTGATTGAGAGAATAAATCTTATATTCAAGATTACATATTAAATTAACGATACCAAATGTTGGCTTATGACCAAATGAAAATACTAATAAGCAAGAGCTTCACAAATTGGTAATCTTTTTATTTGTAATAAACTTATTATTATTCATATCATTTGATGTTGTTTGATCGAGAGAATTAAACTTACATTCAAGATTAATGTTTAACAAATAATACCCAATGTTGACTTGTAATCATATGAAAATAATGACAAATGAGGGCCTCACGAATTAGCAATCTCTTTATTTACCGACTTATTATTCATATCATTTGATGTGGAAAACTGTATTACTCGATTAAGAGGAAGAGACGAAAGGCATAAAAAGTTGTAGACATTTCTTTTGTACTTGCATGATTCATTGTGTATGTCATTTTTCCATTGTATTGAATGAATTGTTTATTGACTTTGGCACTTAACTTACCACAATCACACTTTACTTTTAGGATATTTATACCATGATATATTGGATTGAATCCAAATTAAATTAAATTTATATTGTTTCAGTGTTTTAATTTTTAATGTTGTTGATATAATATTTATAATCATAATTTAATTTTTAAATTATGATCTAACTAAACATTGAATGACCATAACTAAAATATGAATTGTTGTATGGATTTTTTGTGATACAAATAATCATCATCAAATGTACCAATTTATAAAAATAAAAATAAAAATTAAACATGTTTATTAACATTGAATTATTCTCCTAGAATATAGATTAGCGAAGCGGAATACGTGCATGCCCCTAAAGTGAGTAAAAGCATAGAAATTTGAAAGATGCCACTTGGATTATTGCATTTGCTACGATTGTTCGCTTAGACTTTGTGAAGTTCCTCTAAGTGAGGAGAATCGAGATGTGGTTTGAGGGGTACTGTCATGTCAATCATAGAAAATTTCCCCCTTTCCTCATGAAGAAATTGTGGTTGAAACGGGATGTTTTTGGGGGACCATGTTGTTAACCACTTGGTATTGTTGGGTGTTTCACATGAAAATAAACATTGGGAAAAATCCTAAGCCCCATTAGAGTAAAAAGTGCCATTGTTGGGTTAGAATGGCCAACTAATTCTTCTCTATAATATTTAAGAATGGACATAACCCATTACTGTCACGTCCCCATGCCTCCAACCAGCAAAGAGGAAGCTATCCGTGGAGTTCAACACCCAGGCTAGAGCCCCATGAACATGTACAGGCATAAAAATTACATAAAACAAAATGCTGAAAGAGAATGCATTGCAGTGTAACATGCACAAATGCAACTGTTTATCATACACAGCTATAATTATTCATTTTGCACAGCGGAACCAACATGCATTCACAAAATTATTCTTTTTAACATGTTCATTTCATATCATTAACAGTAAATATAAATGCAGAAGTAAAAATGGATAAGAGCACTTATCTTATGATGAACTCGATCCGCAACCAGCTACGTCGCTGCAACGATCCACCCAACCATAGGCCAGCGTGCTCCTTAATCTCTCAGCAACGCTGCCACCCCCGAGTTGGGCATGATTCTCCAGGGAATAAGAGAAATAGTAGGCTTACACATAGCCAAGGATGTACAAAACACAGCCAAGCCAACACAGTTGGGTTTATCAGGCCATTAAGGAACTGGAGAAGGCAAATTGCTAAGCTGGTGAGCTCATTGCAGAGCCAAGAACACCTAAAAAAGAACTAGCTTGACCTCTAAGACACCCAAACACACCCAACACAAGGAATCGGTCCCTTCTCTGCTATGCAGTCCCTCAGGCCCTGCATTCCCTTCGAG
>LPNX010186012.1:22570-58437 GCA_001517045.1 Pseudotsuga menziesii | reverse complement strand
CAGCTTAAACCAGGAAAAACGACTTCAAGGCGAATTTCAACAAGCCACTGAATGTGTCAGTGCACACAATTTACAACATGGGGAAAATCAACAGTCCCAAAACATCTCAGCATGCTCTATGTGTGAAAAGAACAGACTCTCGTCCCCAAACTATAAATAAAACCACAACATTCACAATTCAAGAGAGACCACAGCCACACAACAAATCGTGGATGGATGGCGGAAACCGTAATCTCACAGGAAAAGCGATGGTTCCGAATGCAACATTAAAACAACGGGAAAACAATTACACAACCATACCCATCCATGAGACAGCTGAAAACATGAATGGCCCTGCACAGCAATTCGTGGGTGAGAGAGAACGGATCTTAGCTCGCTGCTTCAGTCAAAAAACCAGGAAAATTCCTGTGCGTGAGAATGGTGGGCAGACAATGGTCTTGCATGAGGATGAACAGACAACAAGAGGACGCGAATTGGAATTGTGTGAGCAGCAACAAGGTCGTGGGAAGAGTGGAATCCCCCTGCGTGAGTGATGGCCGTCGTTTTTCCATCCATAGTGAAGTCAACCATGGTGGAGTGTGCGTGTGGGTGAGGACTGACAGTCCTGCCTCCCCACTCCCAAAACAATTCACTGCCTCAACCACCACCAGCCTTTCTTAATGAGAGTGGTTGGGTAAAGTAAAGAAAGAAGACACATGGGTATTTTCCCTTATTGGCCAAGGTTTGACAATTTCCCCCTACCCTTATCCTTGTGAAAATCATGCCCCTTTCTCATTTTAGTTGCCGCGATCATAGCTGGTCGGGTTAATTTAATTAATTATAGATGCATATTTACATTATGGCCAACATAATATATGTTTCATGCCCCGACATACCGTCGGTGACAAATTTAAATCCAAAACGTAACATAACCGATCAATGGTGGGGCCTTGGCCTTTAGCTCCAAACCATGATCATTACAATATATACATCATATACATCTAATGTAGCGGGGTCAAAACCGGGACTTTACATTCCCCTCCCCCTTCAATAGCACTGTCCTCAGTGCTTTACAAAATTGAGCAAAATGATACACTAGTATCGCCTCAGTGTTCTGCAGAATTGAACAAAAATGGATGTGCCAATTGCATGGCATCCTCCAGCTCCCATGTAGCCTCTTCAGGCCCATAGTGCTCTCATTGCACCTTTACCTGCCCTATGGCTTGGTTCCAGAGCAGTGTGACCTTCCTGTCGAGGATGCACATTGGCTCGATTCGGAACTCTCCCTCGGGTTCCACCTGAATCACATCCCAATTTATCACATGGTTAGGATCATGTACATATATCTTAAGCAAAGAAACATGAAAAACATTATGAGCTCTAGTGCTAGCAGGCAATGCAAGTCTATATGCAACTGGCCCTATTCTTTCAAGCACTTCAAATGACCCACAATATCTTGGTGACAACTTGGCACAACTTCCAAGTTTCAAGGAACTCTTCCTTGCCCTCACTCTGAGGTAAACATGATCCCCAACACTGAATTCCCTATTCACCCTATCCTTATCTGCATAGCTTTTCTGTCTGTCCTGTGCTGCTTTTAGGTTCTGCCTGATCTTTACAACCTCTTGCTCCATTTCCTTGAGCAATTCTGGTCCAAGCATAATCCGGTTCACTGGATTATCCCAAGTCACAGGTGTCCTACACCTTCTTCCATACAAAGCTTCATACAGACTCATCCCCAAGGATGCTTGATGTCCATTGTTATAGGCGAACTCTACCAAGTGCAAGTAATCTTCCCACTTGGTTGGTTTGTCCATCACATACATGCGAAGCATATCTTCAAGCACCTGATTAACTCTCTCGGCCTGACCATCTATCTGAGGATGGTATGCAGTGCTGAAGTTTAGCTTCGTACCCAAATCTGCAAACAACCCCTTCCAAAAGTTGGAAGTGAGCTTGACATCCCTGTCAGATACTATTGTCTTCGGCAATCCATGCAATTTGAATATCTCCTTCATGAAGATCTTTGCAATGTCACCAGCCTCATACGTAGACTTAACCGGTATAAAATGTGCTGCCTTAGTCAACTTGTCTACCACAACCATGATGGAATCATGTTGTCTCCAAGTCATTGGCAATCCTGTAATAAAATCCATGGAAATAACTTCCCATTTCCATTTCGGAACTGGCAAAGGCTGCAACAAACCTGCTGGATGTTGATGCTCAACCTTTACCTGTTGACATTTCATACACCTTGAAATGTATTCAGCCATATCCTTTTTCATACCTGTCCAAAAGTACTGCTTTCTAGCTGTAGCAATTGTCTTCTGATATCCTGGGTGACCAGAATATGGAGCTTGATGGATTTCATCCATGACAACTCTCCTCAAATCTGCTACGTTTGGAATATAAACTCTGCCTTTAAACGTGAGAAGTCCATATTCTTCCAATTTATATCCCTCATACCTTTTCTCAAGACTTTGTTGCTGTAACTTGTCTTTCACCTGCTCATACAATTCATCTCCAGCAACATGATTAACAATCTGCTGCCTCAAATCTGATTGGAAAATACTGAGAGAGGCCACATGCATTTCTTGCATTTTCCTACTGAGTGCATCAGCTACCCTATTCTCTTTTCCCTTTATGTGCTTGATTTCAAAATCAAACTCACATAAAAATTCCAGCCATCTTGCTTGCCTAGCATTCAGAGTAGGCTGATCGAATAGATACTTCAGGCCACAATGGTCTGTTCGGAGCTCAAATCTCCTACTCATCAAGTAATGTCTCCACATCTTGAGAGCATGTACTATGGCTGCAAGCTCTAGATCATGAGTGGCATAGTTCTTTTCATGTTCCTTCAGGTTTCTCGACTCATAACATATCACGTGGTTGTCTTGCATAAGGACTCCTCCAAGCCCTTGTCCGCATGCATCAGTACACACCACAAAGTATTTCTCTGGATCTGCAACCTTCAATACTGGTGCACTAGTGAGAAGACTCTTCAACTACTGGAAGCTTTCTTCACACCTCGATGTCCATTCGAACTTCATCCCCTTCTTTTGCAAAGAAGTGATGGCATGTGCAACTTTGGAGAATCCCTCAATGAATCTCCTATAGTATCCTGCAAGTCCCATGAAAGATCTTACATCTGTCACATTTATACCCTTTTAGAATGGCCAATTCAGAATGGCTTCAATCTTTTCAGGGTCCACAGATATACCCTCCTCTGAGATAATGTGACCCAAATATTGAATTCTATCTCTATAGAAGTCACACTTGCTTAGTTTTGCATACAACTGATGCTCCCTAAGCAATTTCAATGTCAATCTCAAATGCTATTCATGCTCTTCCTCATTCTTAGAATAAACAAGAATGTCATCAAGGAAAACAAGAACAAACTTGTCCAAATACTTGCTGAAGACACTATTCATAAGGCACATAAATGTAGCTGGTGCAGTTGTGAGGCCAAATGGTACCACTACAAACTCATAATGCCCATACCTTGTCCTGAAGGCTGTCTTATGAATGTCTTCATCCTTGATTCTCACCTGATGGTAACCAGACCTCAAGTCAATCTTGGAAAATACCTTTGCTCCTCTCATTTGATCAAAGAGGTCATCAATCCTAGGCAAAGGATATTTATTCTTCACGGTAACCTTGTTCAATTGTCTATAATCAATACATAACTTGAAGGTACCATCTTTCTTCTTTACAAACAGAACTGGTGCTCCCTAAGGAGACACACTCGATCGAATGTACTTCTTTTCCAACAACTCTTGCAGTTGCATCTTCAATTCTAGAATTTTCGGTGTACTCATCCTGTAGGGTGCCTTAGACACTGGTGCTGCTCCTGGCACAAGTTCAATTGTGAAATCAATGTCTCGCTTTGGAGGAAGCCCTGGAATCTCATCAGGAAACACATCCCTGAATTCCTGTAACACCTGATAGTCCTCCAATCTAGGAGTTTCATCTCTCGTTTCCTCCAAAATCTGAGCTGCATACAACTGGCAACCCTTCCTACAGAACTTCTTTAACTGCATTGCTGAAACCTGCCTCACTGAAATTACCTTTGGAATGCCTTTCACAACTACTAGGTTCCCTTCTTCATTCATGCATTCGAAAGTCTTATTGTAGCAATCAAGCCTCACCCTGTGAGCTTCTAACCAATCCATTCCAATGAGAACATCATAGGAACCAAGCGGTAGCACATTCAGATCTACACAAGTAACCAATCCATTCATGACCAATGGACACTTCTCTACCACTTCACTGACCTTTCTCTTAGTTCCAGTGGCTAGCTGAACTAACCAAGACTTCCTATGCTTTACCTTCTTAAAAGCACACATCTCCACTACTCTAGGAGTAATGTAACTATGCGTAGAACCAGGGTCAATCAAAATAGAAACTGATTGCTCGACAATCTTACCTGCTACTTCAACCACAGCTGACTGGTGATCTGCCTGACGGTCCTCCAGTGCTGCATAGATCCTAGGAATTGCCCTTGCTACTTGACCCACTATTTCTGCTTCTTGAATGTTATAAGCTGGCCTTGCACTCTCATTCTCGAGTGGACAATTCCTGCGCATGTGGGGTCCTCCAAATTTCCAACATTGGAGTGGCCCTCTATTCTGTTGTGGATATTTAGGCTTTTCTCCTGTCACTCCAACTGGCTTACCCGCAGCTTGAGACGGCTGCTTCTACTGATTCCTGAAGTTAGAAGGTTTGAAACCTTTCTTTCTCTGGTCAAACTTCTCATTCTTCTTGTCCTTCCATGTCTTATGGTAATCCGGTTTACCTTTGCTTTGCTCATAGCAATACTTAGCCTTCCTTATTGCTTCCTCAAGAGTTCTAGGATCATAAAACCCAATTCTATCTTTGTAAGACTGAGGTAATCCACTCAGAAAATGATGGACCTTTACTTTTTCATCTCTGATGTACCGGACATACCTCAACAGCTCCAAAAACTTATTTGCATACTCTTCCATGGTCTGCTGTCCCAATCTCAGCTCATGGAACTCCTTAATCTTGTCATCATAATACCTGTCAGATAGGTATTTCTGCTTAAAATACTTCTTGAACTGCTTCCACTTCAGTCTCCTTTCACTGATTCTCTTTACCTGCTTGAAGTGTTCCCACCAAATGGATGCTCTTCCATTCAGGTTGAATATGGAAACTCTTGCCTTCATGTTTCCTGAATAATCATGTACTTGAAAGTACTTCTTAATACCAAGAAGCCAAGCTTCAGCCTCTTGTCCTGTCTTTACCTCACCATCAAACATAGGATTTTTAGCTTTCTTAAATTCATCACGAGAGCGATCCCTATGGTGTCTCTTTCTTTTTCTTTTATGAGAAGAAGAACTGGAATCCCCGCTGGATTCTTCAGAATCAGATGTTCCACTAGAAGTTATTCTCCTTCTCCTAGTACTGCTCTTACTATCTTATGGTCTTGTTGTACCTCGGCCATAGTCTATCTTTCTCTGCAAGTCTGTCAAACTCTGCAACATTGCAGCATTCAACTGATGCTGCTCTTCCTGGGCTTTAATCAAGCTTCTCATAGTGGCTGCAACATCTGACGGTGTCTCTTGGAATCTCCTTCCATTAGACTCAATGTCATCATTTCTATTTTGGGCATTTTCTCCCATGGCATCTTCTGCTCTCTCGTAAGAATCCTGAGCATCATACCCATCCTGGGTTCTCATACTGAACCACCCCTTACTTATCAAACCTCACTACCTAGAATACTACCCTTGAGGGTAACTATGATTCTGCAAACGTGTTAATAACACAAATGTTAGATGCATACATTGATACAAATCAACATTACTTACCTTCTCTTGGAATAATCATAAAATGACAATTTTCCCAAACACACAAAATTTTCTTCATCAAAGAATGTCCATCTGAGGGGGACAACGGGGGTCAAGGGGGCTTGCCTCCTTGTGGTTTTTTTTGTAAAACCTTGGTTTTCGTGCAATCTGGCGCATAAGATCGCTGCCAATTTCTCTTTTTCAACCCCAAAATTTCACTGACAAACAGCTGAAAAATCCCTCTGAAAACAGTGGAAATCTGCGGAGAAATCCCATGGAAAAACTCATAATTTTCCTTTCCTTCTCATCGGTTGTCGGATGTCTTTCCACATCGGAAGCCAAATGACTTTGGCTTCCACAACGGTGGACTGGAAACTGCTTTCTCGTCCGCAACGGCGGACGTCGGAAGCATTCTTTCTTCCGCAACGGCGGACATCGGAAGCATTCTTTCTTCCGCAACGACGGACGTCGGAAGCATTCTCTCTTCCGATTTGGCACTTAGAACAACTTGAACGTCGGACGTCGGCGGAATTCTGACATCGGAATCCAAATGAATTTGGATTCCGCAACGGTGGCTCGCCAAACCTTAACTTCTCCCGATCGGCACTTAGAACAATTTTAACTTTCGACTTCGGTGGCCTTTCCGGTCGGAAGCCTTAGTGTTTTTGCTTCCACAACGACGGAAGTTTACTTTGCCAATTCTTCTGATTGGTTAACTAAATTTGAGCCTTAACCCTTTCTACGTGTCGACGATTGGAGGTCTTTACCATCGGAAGCCAAATGACTTTGGCTTCCGCAACGGCGGACGCTAAATCACTTTTCTCTTCCGATCGACGTCAAATCACTTGGAAAACTCCCGCGATTTTCTCCCCCATTGGAAGACTTAACGGTTTGGACTTCTTACTTCGGACGCGGAATCACTTCGTCGTCCGCAACAGTGGATGGGAAAATGTTAAACCTTCCGCTACAACGGAAGTCAATTCCGCCAATCCTTCCGACTGTTCAAACACTTAGGCGATTTTTGAAACTTGTTGCTGCTCTGCCGAACAGAGAAGGTAATTCTACCTTCTGTCACTGCATATTCTTGGCCCATAGAGGCCCATTGCTGCAACCCAGAGCTCTGATACCATGCTGTCACGTCCCCATGCCTCTGACCAGTAAAGAGGACGCGATCCGTGGAGTTCAGCACCCGGGCTAGAGCCCCATGAACATGTACAGGCATAAAAATTACATCAAATAGAATGCTGAAAGAGAATGCATTGCAGTGTAACATGCACGAATGCAACTGTTTATCATACACAGCTATAATTATTCATTTTGCACAGCGAAACCAACATGCATTCACACAATTATTCTTTTTAACATGTTCATTTCATATCATTAACAGTAAATATAAATGCAGAAGTAAAAATGGATAAGAGCACTTATCTTATGATCAACTCAATCTGCAACCAGCTACGTCGCTGCAACGCTCCACCCAACCATAGGCCAGCGTGCTCCTTAATCTCTCAGCAACGCTGCCACCCCCGAGCTGGGCATGATTCTCCAAGGGATAAGGGAACTAGTAGGCTTACACATAGCCAAGGATGTACAAAACATAGCCAAGCCAACACAGTTGGGTTTATCAGGCCATTAAGGAACTGGAGAAGGCAAATTGCTAAGCTGGTGAGCTCATTGCAGAGCCAAGAACACCTACAACAGAACTAGCTTGACCTCTAAGACACCCAAACACACCCAACACAAGGAATCAGCCCCTTCTCTTCTACGCAGTCCCTCAGGCCCTGCATTCCCTTCCAGTGCTATTCAGGGGTGATGGAGAAGAAGGCCAGCCCTCTAGCTCTGTCTGTGTGGTTTCCAGCCACCAGGTTTATCAAGAAATTCTAATCCAACATCCCTGCTCCTCTCACATTCCAAAGACCAACCATTGCACTCAGGCAATCAATCAGCTATTACAGCTTAAACCAGGAAAAACGACTTCAAGGCGAATTTCAACAAGCCACTGAATGTGTCAGTGCACACAATTTACAACATGGGGAAAATCAACAGTCCCAAAACGTTTCAGCATGCTCTGTGTGTGAAAAGAACAGACTCCCGTCCCCAAACTATAAATAAAACCGCAACATTCACAATTCAAGAGAGACCACAGCCACACAGCAAATCGTGGATGGATGGCGGCAACCGTAATCTCACAGGAAAAGCGATGGTTCCGAATGCAACATTAAAACAACGGGAAAACAATTACACGACCATACCCATCCATGAGATAGCTGAAAACGTGAATGGCCCTTCACAGCAATTTGTGGGTGAGAGAGAACAGCTCTCAGCTCACTGCTTCAGTCGAAAAACCAGGAAAATTCCTGTGCGTGAGAATGGTGGGCAGACAATGGTCCTGCGTTAGGATGAACAGACAACAAGAGGATGCGAATTGAAATTGCGTGAGCAGTAGCAAGGTCGTGGGAAGAGTGGAATCCCCCTGCGTGAGTGATGGCCGTCATTTTTCCATCCATAGTGAAGTCAACCATGGTGGAGTGTGCGTGTGGGTGAGGACTGACAGTCCTGCCTCCCCACTCCCAAAACAATTCACTGCCTCAACCACCAATAGCCTTTCTTAATTAGAGTGGTTGGGTAAAGTAAAGAAAGAAGACACATGGGTATTTTCCCTTATTGGCCAAGGTTTGACAATTTCCCCCTACCCTTATCCTTGTGAAAATCATGCCCCTTTCTCATTTTAGTTGCCGCGATCATAGCTGGTCGGGTTCATTTAATTAATTATAGATGCATATTTACATGATGGCCAACATAATATATGCCGCATGCCCCGACATACCGTCGGTGACAAATTTAAATCCAAAACGTAGCATAACCGATCAATGGTGGGGCCTTGGCCTTTAGCTCCAAACCATGATCATTACAATATATACATGATATACATCTAATGTAGCGGGGTCAAAACTGGGACATTACAATTACCATCAATCATGGTCATTAAAGCATGCATGCTCGTTAATCCTAATTAAGTATTTGCTAATCAGAGAGCAGTAAGTATTATTATTACCACCAACACGCTTGTATAATTGTCATAATTAATTTGAGTATTGAAAGAAAAAGGCTAGATGAACAATAAACAGAACATAAGCAACCACTCCAGGACTGCACAACCATAGATTCCACTCTTTTGCTCGTTATAATTATAAATGTGAGTGTTTGGAAGGTGTTGTGTTCATGGGCGAGGTGATACAATGATGAGTTAACGACCCATCCCTATCACAAAGAGACTAACAGATAGATAAATAAAGGCAAATCAGCTCTTCCCACACTGATTTGTTTGTTATAGGTGGATCGTGGATGGAAGTCTTTTTCATCACGGATTTGCATTATGTGTCTTTCAGAGTGGAGTTTGGGATTTAAACTACCAGATACAACTAGGACTAGGACTAAAATATCCATCACACCACACACCATAATGTAACTTGGTATTACGTCATATCCATTGCTCATGCTTGGGTAGCATAAATAGAGGCAAATGTCAGCAAAGGGACACCAATCAACATTCAAATAAATGATTTTTTTTTAATTACAATTAATAAAAGAAACATGAAACTTTAACAACTTTAGAAAACTGGAAATTTTTTTTTGCATGTACGATGGATTTAATTGGTTTAATCGATTTATAGATGTCACCCTACAGTGACATAATACACAATGACAAATTCTATTTAGGAATATTGTTGGGATAAAAGGGGCATTTTCTATGCTTCAACTTATTTGGGATTTATATTGATGAGCTCAAGTCCCTATTGTATGAGCATATTTGGAATGATGATGGGTTGCTTCTCTACTAGGTATTGATATCTATGTTTCTTTTTTCTAATGATGTGGTTCTCTTGGCCTCATCCTTGGAGGGTTTGCAATGAAAAATAAATGATTTATCCATTTTTTCTGACCTTTAATAGTTGGTGATCAACTTCGGTAAAACCAAGGTTATGGTATTCAATGGGTCAGACAAGATACTCTTAGATTTTTTAGAGGGGAAGAGATTGAGATAAACAATAGTTATACTTAGTTGGAAATGCAATTCTGATGGCCTCATTTCAGTTTAAAGCATGTCTTCGGCCTTGGATCAACAAGGGTTATAGATCATTCGCCTTTTTCGAGATACAATGTTTCTGGCATCATTTTTAGAATATAACATCCAAGATGAATTTCGTGGACACCCTTATCTGACCCACAATTATTTATGGTTTAGAGGTTTATGGGACTTGTTTGCTAGAATTTGATTGGGCCCTTCAATTCAACTTCATCTCACTTTTGAATTGCATTTGGGATTCATTGAATTGATGAAGGGATAAGCCTGAAATCCATACTTGGCATATTGTTCATAAAAGTCCATTTCTTTAGCTCACCCTTAGAGTTGTGCTTGATGATTGTTTGTAAATACTTTGGATCTTTTGGAGTCTATGGGTATTTTGATATTGTGCTCTATAGCTCGCAACATAGTGGTGTTGTGGAGATGACAAATATGGCACTCGTGGAGATTGCTACGTGAATGTTGAAAAATATTGATTTAATAATATAAATTCTAAGCAAATGTCATTAGAACAACCACAAACACTCAAGACAAATTTCCCAGTGCAACGTTGTATTCAATGACTTGATATGAGACATGTAATGGGAGGAAGGAAATAATTATACATTTGAAGGTGTTTGGGTGCCCTCCTTATGTTAATGCCATAAACAAATTACAAGATGAAAAACAATGAAGTGCATTATGGTTAAAATCTATGATGGTGATTCAACCATATATAGATTCTATAATTTAGTGAACGAGGAGCTTGTCTAGATTTGGGATGTTATATTGAATAAAAATGTATTATTGGTGAAAATAGTGGGAAATGTAAATATGGATAGTGATGTTGAGAAAACAATTCTAATGTGAAATTGTTGGCAATTGTGTTGGTGTTGGTTCTTTTGGAAGTATTAGCATTAACATGGGGATTCAATCTCCATATGATTTGTTGGTTGAGTAACTTGTTGATTGGAAGGATAATTGGGTCATCAAGAAGTTAGATCATGAACCTATGGACCTTGAGGATGTGGATAATGGTAATATTGAGCTATTGATGCTTATGGATTCAACTAGAGTTCAAAGACCGCCACAAATGTTTAATGATATTTCTATGATGTGAATTAATTTTCTAGACCATGACATTGATGTCCAAGAAGCACTTAGAAGTGATAATGTAAATCATTGAAAGAATTCCGTGCACAAAGAATTTGAATCATTATTTAAAAAATTCTTTTGGTGACTTGTAGATTTTCTTCCCAAAAGCAATTTGAAACATGTGTATTTTCAACATTAAGAAGAAATGGGAGGCTTCAATTGATCAATATAAATCACACTTGGTTACAAAATGTATGCTTAAGTCGAAATAGTTGAGTCTCATAGATTCTTTTAATTTGTTCTATGAATTTCAACAATTAGGATGTTTGTTGCACTTATTCTTATATAATATCTACATGTGTGTGAACTTGATGTGAAGATAGAGAGTTGGAGGAGTAGATATAAAGGAAACAAACTAAAGATTTTGCAAAACCTTTTGTGTGGTTGACCCTTAACCATGTGTTTTATGTGGTTGACCCATAACTTTGGGTTTTGTGTGGCTAACCCATAACCATGGGTTTTGTGTGGCTAGCCCATAACCGTAGGTTTTGTGTGGCTGGCCCCTAACCATGATTACAATACATAACCATGGGTTTTGTGTGGTTGAATCATAACCATAACTATGGATTTTGTGTGGTTGACCCTTAACCATGGGTTTTGTGTGGTTGAAGCATAACCATAATCGTGATAACAATAGGATTGAATAAAAGTCCACAAATTGAAAAAATTCGTGATATTTGGTGTAATTGATGTCTTGCTTGAAATCCATTCATAGCTTTTGATGCAAACGATGAAATTGAATTCCATTGAAGACCCATTTGACATATCGAAGGGACATTTCCATCCATATAACACATTTTCTATGTGGTGTCCCAAGGAATGATAAAATGTTTGTTGAAGCCCAAGGGACGCACACGTACTATTTTTGTAGACATATGTTGCTTCAATCGATGATATATCTCAAACCATAAATCCAAATGAAAAAAGTGAAATGCCCATTTTAGATGACAGAAATTCCTTTCCAATAATTTATGGTAGAACCTTTGATATGTTATGTGGATTCTGTGGTAAATTTTTAAAGTTGTTGTGCGTGAGGTCCCATTGTATACAAACATATTTTGCTTCAAACAAGCATATCTCACAAACCATGAAACCAAATGCAAAACCACAAAATATCCATTTTAGTTGATGAAAAAAATTTCAAATTAAATATGGAAGACCCCTTGAAACATCTTGTAGAGATCACAACATCTCTATAAAGTTTGCAAAAGTGGGCCATCCTCCATAGATTGACGAGTGTAGGTTGCCAATGGTTTGTAGAGAAACATAAAATGTTGTAGAAATTATGGAATCTCTGGATGCAACATAGAAACCATTGTATGGACCAACATATAGACTCTAAGAGTTCCAAAAGGAGGTTGGAAATTCCTACAAATATTTGAATCTTAGCTATGTTCAAACTGTCATTCCCATGAAATGGTTACCTGTTTTGATACCACTGATCTGGATCTTGGGGGCTGAGACCTGGAGGCTTGGATGCTAGGAGAGAGGAGAAGAGATAGAATAATAGAAAAACTATGAGAAAGACACATTAGTGAGATCTAGGATTTCTCAGACATAGAAACATAGAGAAAATAGGTCACATGGAGGGGTGAGGCTCAATGAGGGTTCTTTGAGCCTCACCTCTCAAACTATACTAAGAAAGACACTCATAATCACTAACTCAAACTTAATAGAATAAGAGAAAGGTTGGATGAAAAAAATCCTTGAATTCTTTATTGAGAAGTCATATAGCCTTTTTATAACATTATTACAATGTGCCTTGGGACCACACCATGGGTTGTCAAATACCATGGATGGGAGAGTGTGGCATCTCCATTTAATGCTTTTATGATGAATGGGAGAGGATGGCCTCTCCATTTAATACTTTTATGAATTATACATCCGAATGTATACCATATGTTCCGTGAAATTCGGATCAACGGTAGAATACTTGAATGCATTCACACTCTCATGTACATTATGGTGTATACTAGACTAGTATTGCTTTCACCGTAAGTTGGTTGAGCTAATTCTCTTCAAATTTGAAATTGCAACATTAGCATGCAGTAAGAAGAGTTTTAAGATGACTAAATGGTAATTTTGAAATGATTATTAGACATAGTGGGAGTTCAGATGATTCATTGAATTTAACAAGGGTTTTGGAGTGCAAAATGGGGTAGGGGATGCAAATGATCAAATATTTCATCCAGCAATTGTTTCAAACTATATTATCTCATTTTTTAGCATTGAAGTAGAGTATTCAAGCACAAATTTCTAAGTACATTATTCTAAAGATGTAGGACAAGTTGCATGAAATGAACAAAATGACACACCTAAATGCATTTAAAATCTCATGTATGTCATGGTATATACTGGGTCACTAATGCTTTCATTCTAAGTTGGTTGAGATGATTCTATTCAAGTTTGGAATTGCAACATTAGAATATAGTAAGAATAATTTTAAGACACTAAAAGGGTAATTTATATAGGGTCATTACACTTAATGGGAGTTTGAATGTTTCATGCAGTTAACAAGGATTTTGGGTGTAGAATGGGGCAGGGGATGTGGATGATCAAAAATTTCATCCAACAATTGTTTCAAACTAGTTTATAGAGTATGAATATCCCTACTATGCAACGAAGAAGTTAAGTTGGCTACGGAGATTATTGTATGCCATTAGACAAGTTTAATTTTGTAGGAATGGTTTTCGGACATACTCTAGTGCATTGGAAGTTTGCATAGACATTTTTATCTTGTAAGTTTTCTACATGCATTGAACATTGCATATTGAGTGGAAGTGTTAAAAGAATCATTCCAAAAGTGCTACATGCATTGAACATTGCATGTTGAGTGGAAGTGTTAAAAGAATCATTCCAAAAGTGCAACATTGCATGTTGAGTGGAAGTGCTAAAATAATTATTCCAAAAGTGCTACATGCTTTGAACATTGCATGTTGAGTGGAAGTGTTAAAAGAATCATTCCAAAAGTGCTACATGCATTGAACATTGCATGTTGAGTGGAAGTGTTAAAAAAATCATTCCAAAAGTGTAGGAGGTTTGAACACTAATCTCATCCATGAAAACCTAAAAAATGATCCTTAGTCTTGTTCACAAGGTTTACATTATTTTTTCATTCTAAGAATCATTCCAACAGTGCATGGGGTTTGAACATTGAACTCATCCATGAAACCTACCAAGTTCACAAGGTTTCAATTATTTTTTCATTAATATGGGGAAAATGAAATGTCTAATATTTGCTTACAAGTTTGGAATGTTTCTATGTCTTCATTACTCAATGTGATTATTATTTATTTTTTCAAGAATAGATTTATTTTTTTAGTTGAAAAAAAAAGTTCCTTGATATTCTATTGAATCAAAGGTAACCTAGTACATCATCATACAAGACTTTCAATACCCCAATGGGTCTAACAGTAATAGTAATACCACATCACAATATAGTACAAATCAGAATATTAACTAAACCCATGATGAGAAACACACTATCGGCACCTTGGCATCAATACATGAATAGGACATCTCATAAGTGTGCCATATAATCATCAGTCAGAGAATTTCCATAAAGAACATAACAAGAGCCCAAAGACCTTATCCAAAGTAGGCTAGTGACTCTCAAATTCCTTGTTACTACTGCTCAGCATAACCAGAAATAACTCAAAAAATTCCATGAGATAAATATCTGAAATAGAAGGAGCAAAATTTTAAAAAATATGGAGTGAGACTTCCCCAATAAACTCATCATCACAAGATTCAGTAAGTAAGAGATGACCAGGAGCCATACACAGCCCTTCCTTGGATAAGATGTTTGCCCTCTTGTTATGCTCCCTATAGACATGACTGAAATCCACCCAGGTGAATGAGGACATGAGTAGTCTGGTGTTGTAGTACCAAGCCTCAAGGTCCACCATGTCAAGAGTGGATTCACCCTTTTCCCAATTTATAATCATCGAGGAGTCGCCAAAGATATGTAGGTATGGCAGCCCAATATCTTTGACGACCAGTAAAGATGCCCAGAGTGCTAAAAGTTCAGCTCTAGTATTTGTACTGCTCCCACATCCAAGTTTAATAGCAAAAAAGTGGTGATCATTTAACCAAATACATATACCCGCTCCTCCAATGAAATTTACAACAGCTCCATCAAAGAAAACCATAGGAAATTTCACATCCGGAGGTATCCAATGTCAGAAATTTTATGTCTTGATTTCTGTGGGACCTTGTAAGATGTAACCTCATCTAGGATATTATGACATAGATTGGCTATGTTAGGATCCAGATCTTCAAATAAATTACCGTTCCTTGCCTTCTAGATATTCCACATGAAAAAAAGAGGTGGGTACTAGAGGCTACCACCCTTTGAGACCCAACTAATAAGATTTTCCATAAGGGATGGAGCAGACCAATGCAAATGAACATCAACAAGTCTATTGAGGCCTAGTATCAGCTTCTACACGAAAGGGAAGCCAACAAAAAGGTGTTCAATTGTTTCAGCTTCCACTTTGCATAAACAACACCTATTGGGACCGTGCCAATATTTCTTGCATAGAGTATCCCAAGTGTTAATTTTCAGATTACAAGTCAGCCAAATAAAACACTTCAGTTTTTGTGGAATATTTAGGGGCCAAATCTTCAAAAGGAAATCATTGGCCATGATCGTCCATTGTTCAAAGACGATAAGATCATATGCTCTTTTAGTTGTCATCATTCCCAACTTTTTGTCATACATCCAAAGAAGAGTGTCTTCAGAAATCCCAATCCTTATGCCACCGTGAGTCAAGCCTTTGATATATGCACACCATTGTTCAACCCATTCACCCCCCAAGTACAGATCTAATGCAATATACCAGTAGTAACCATCATGACCACAAACATCCAGATTTTGAGTCTGAGCTAGATTGGATATCCCCAGGTCATTAAGGTAATCTCTAAGCTCCTCGGATAATAGATACTGCGAGTTGAGCCCAGCAATAGGGTCCACTCCCAGCCGAATCTTTAAACCATTCCCGACCTTCCATCCCAACTGACTAGTAATCCAATCAATAATCCTAATAAAACCATTCCAGAAGTAAGAAGAACCAGAAACATTGAAGTTTTGGGCCCGAATCCAGTCTTCTAAGGATCTGTTCTTGAAGTATTTATGAGCAATAACTATGCTCCAAATACCTGTACCCTTAAGTAGCAACCACATACTTTTCAGTCTCAACAATATTCCAAACCACTCAAGGTTCTTTATATCCCAACCGCCATATTCAATAGGGGTAGAAACGATTTCCCAACTTACCAGATGTGAATTTTGATGTTCTGTAGAGGAGCCCCACAAAAAAGAGAAAATAACTCTTCTAAGTAAATTCAGAATAGATTTTGGACATCTAGCCAAGGCAAACCAATAGACTGCCAAACCAGTGAGGACAGCTTTAATAAGAACCACTCTACCACCTAGAGAGAGTAACTTTTTCAAGAATAGATGTTGATTAGAACTTTCTCTTTGTACATATAAAACATATATGCATTTTATTATTATTATGAGAATAGATGTAACACATGTCACTGAGAGATGCATAGACATGCTAGTGAGATGTGCACACACAATTTGGAACTAAGGGTGCACAAAGTGAAACTTCTTGTTCTTATTGTTAGAGAGGATTTAAGGTCATGTAGTGGATCTACATCCATACCCCTTTCCTATGAGTGGTGATGAGCCCGTTCATCTCTTGTTTCAACATTTGTTTTTGTTCGTGTACATGTGTAAATAGTCCAAGCAATGGTAGGCACATATATGTTGATTGTGCATGCATAACATTGAAGTTTGTGCACTCCATCCTCTATGGTGTGTTCTTGTAGTTTTTTTTTTCATATGGAAATATGCACAGGAAACCCAACAATACTTCCCCACATTAGTGGATTGTAGAGGTGGTAAGCCGCCGGCAATCCTCGCAGAAGGCCTAACCCCAAAGGACTCAAGGCTTGAACCCGTGACCTCTCCCCAAACCAAGAGAGTGTGCGCATGTCTTACCAATTGAGCTAACCCTTGGGGCGTGTGTTCTTGTAGTTTGTTAAAGCGTGAGCGTGTAGGTTCTTGCAGTGTGTGCACATGCTATAACTTTATACACAACTCATTGAATTTAGTGTGCCAAGTATTGTATGGGTTTTATGGACTATCAACCCTTTGATCCTTTCTCTATGAGCAATGATGAGAGGCTATGAAGGGCACTACCTAGTGGACCTTAGGATAAGCAATGCACATGCGCAGTGCACTCTAGATTGATCTATGCTTTCCAAACAAGCTAATGATCACTCAAAAATAATTATGGTGGAAGAAGAGTTTTGATTGGTGGAAGAAGAGTTTTGATTGATAAACTAACTTATGATGATGTGAAATGAAATGCTTGACATATTTTTATCGTTTGGATATTTTGTGTATATGCTAGAGCATGATAAGGTATTTCACCATCTATTAGAGGGCTACTCCATCAATAAATATGCCAACACATCAAATATGTCAACACATGATATTCTCAAGAATCAAGGTAATGCCAAAATTACCTAATATCAATCATTACATAAAAACTTACATGACCATCATGTCACTTACCAGAATTGAACCTAAGTGAAAAAAGTAACAATCATTCCTACCACCCAAGCTAGACCTAATGGACAAAGTTTTAATTAAACTTTAAAAACTTTAAATCTATATAACGTTATGTTGTATGCTGAACACGATTCCAAATTATTTTATCTGTCATATCATTTTTTTGTTCATATTGAGCCATACGACACTCAATATTTAACACCGTACATCACCATACATCAATAGAAGCGTCCTAATCCTTTTGCAGCGTGTGATAACTAGCCATAAGACTGTCTTATTGTTGGCATAGTTTTTCAAAATCTTTTGAATTTAAAGTTGTTGAAAAAACACGTTTTAGTTGTTTAAATTACAATTTGGTATATCTAAGTAGACTTAAAATAGTAATTTTAATTTAAAATTACAGTTTTAAATTGCTAAAATTGTATCATTACAATTTTTGTGTTTTTGAAAACAAAATAACATCCGAAAAAATGTAGAATGAATGCCCTTTATCCCACAACTTAATATCTTCAAAGAAACTTAAAAAACAAGAGCCACTAGGTGGCAATATCCCCGACATTGCCATTAGTTATTGCTATAAGAGTGAAGCTGTCAAAAGAGGAATTAAAATAAATACACATACACATGAGTTTAGATGCATAACAAACAAACAAAAACAATGTAGAAAATTGTTTAAATCTTTCACTTGATAAATTTAGCTTGATAATTATTTTTTATTTATTTAGTTTATATCAATTTCATATTTATAATATTGTATACAAATAAGGCAAATTAATGTTTCTGTATAATGTGTAAAATAGATTTAAAATGAGAATATTGTTTCTTGAAACTAGAAGACCAACTAGTGGATGCTTAGTGTTCTCCATCTTCTGTATCTAAATCTTTCACCCCATATTCTATTTATTTTGGATGACTCCTATGGATTGAACCTCATTGACTTAGGGGACTTTCGAAACCCAAAGATTTGGATGGAAGAATTGTTCAAAACACAAATGAAGTGGATAGTGCATATGAATACTCATTCCAACAACAAGAGGCACTAGGTGGCTATGTCTTTGACATCAACACGTTTTGAAACTTTAGACATATTGACCATTCCTAATAAGTTGTTTTGAAACTTAAAAACTATTAATAAAATACAAAAGTTATTTAATTAAAACTTTAAAACTTTATATTTAATTAAAACCATAAACACCATACAACTTAAAAAATCATAACTTAAAATAAATTATATCATTTTAAAATTAAACATTAATTTATTAAACTTTAAATTAACAATATATATATACTTAGTTATCAAAACAAAAAATCTAGTAAAATATGCTTGGTTAGCTTGAGACAACACTTCTAGTCCATGGGCACATTAGCGCCTACCACCCAGGTGCTTGGCCATGTAAACTTGATACACAACACACTATATATGATGGTCCTTGAAACTTGGGTTGTTCCAAATCCAAAAATAATAATATAAAATCGATATCCATTATTTTAAATACAAATGACACACTTGATATGAGGGTCTTTAAAACTTGGGTTGCTCCAAATCCAAATATAATAATATAAAATTGATATCCATTATTTTAAATACAAATCACTTATTTATAGTTACAAAGAATTATATAAATATTTCTTAATTAAAATGAATTTTGTAAATTCTATATATAAATATTCTAACATTAAAAATTAGTTCATGGCTATTTATTTAGTGAACTATTAAACATAAAAAATGTACATATATATATCATATATATTTCTACTTTTATGCACATTCTTAATTAGGTTTTTAATTTATTTGCACTTAATTAGTCTTTTAAATTATTTGCAAATAATATTAGGAATAATAATTATTATAGTTTTTTTTGTTTTTTTGTTAACAACTTAGTGAGAGTTTTCATAATAATAATTTTGAACATATATTCTGCTACATAAGAAAGACAATTACTTGCTTTATAACATAGTTGATATTGTTTGCACTATTTTCAGAAATATTGTGTTCCTGTAATTTCTAGTAATTTTTTTCTATTGTACATTACATTGTATATAACTATTTTTTTTATTCAAAATAATATTTTTCAAATATCTTTCAATCTTTAAAAGAAAGCATTCTGCTCATATTAATTCTAACATTTGAAGATAATATAAACTAATCATAAGATCACATATTGTGTTTATAAGTGGAAAAGCACTTATCCTTAAACAATAACAATGTTGAGGTCATCCATAAACAATAAACTTTGAATTACATGTGCCTTATCTTGTTCCATAATAAAGATCATAACATGCCAACAAGCATATCATAGAAACTATATATTTATCCAAAAATAAATAATTATTGTAAATTTCAAAAAAGAACTTACATCACTACCAACCATCAAAAGAACCAGCTGAAATGGAACATCATAGTGGTTCCTAGCATCAAAATGCAATGTTGAAATGCTAGTAAAATATAATAAAATAAATTATGCTAGTAAAATATAATAATAACAAGGTGCTCCACAGTGTAAATGTGGGACTAATATGGACCTGCAGTTAGTGAAACAGCCTCAGAATGGGTTGCAACTAGCAATGTGAAGAACAACAACCTCTGTTTAGCTTTTTCGAGCTCTTGATTGGCCTTGCATCTAGTGCCTAAATTGTGGCTCCCTCCAAGTGACATCGCCTTAAGCCTTCGGCTCCTGAACTATTCGCCCTACTAGGTTATAAATAACTCATAGCATATCTTTTATGTCACATGAGTCTCACAAGTTCAACATCTAAACATCGAGCTTCTTGGCATGAAATCTAATGCCATATGTTGGCTAAACTGGGCTGTCAAACTAGCTAAATGAAATATAGATGTAGAAAAGTAATAAAAGATACATATAATCAATTATATTCTTATACAAATACAAAGACTAATTTCAATTTTGAGCTGAGAAGTTAGAATGCAACGTACCATGTCCTCATGATGATGCCTTTAAATATGCAACACACTACATAAATTAACTTTCACTATACTGGTGGTTTTCCATGAAACCAGTGGGTACAATCAAGGCTTTGGGTCGACCCCATTTCACTCAACTTAATCAATTTGGAAAAATAAAAAATATAATGGAAATGTGTCACAAACAATGCCAGTTTCGACCCCTCAACCTAATCACTTTGGAAAAATAAAAAAAATATAAGTGAAGGTGTCACAAACAATGTGATAGTGTCGACCCCATCTCACTCAACCTAATCAATTTGGAAAAATAAAAAAAATATAAGTGAAGGCGTTACAAACAATGCCAATGTTATACATGCATGACATTAAAACAAATGGCATGACAATGCCAATGTTACACCTGCATGACATTAAAAAAAATGGCATGACATTGAAACAAATGGTGCGGGGAAGAAACTCACAGTAAGAAATCATGAATATAGAGAGAGATTATGTACAAATACTCTTCTTTTCTACTGTTACAGTTGCAATTGCTTCTGTTACATTGTGTTGTTGTCTACAGTAAAACACTTGTCCTGGAGATATATAAATGAAGCAACATGTATAACACCTATGAGGCATATGAGACACCATGCAGATATGAGACACCTAGAGATATGAAATACGAAGCAGCTAACACCTACGAGGCATATAAAACCCCATGTAGATATGAGACACCATGCAACATATGAAACACAAGCTTAGATCCTTCCTCATGGAGCAAATAACTATATCCCCACTCATGCACTAGCATTCCACTTATAAATCTAGTAGCATAATACGGCTACTGACCGGGATTTATCTCACTCTGTTTGGAAAAGAACAATGGGAGCATAAGTGCTTAATTTGGGATTTTTGAGTTCTAGTCTGCAAAATTATATCAAATGACAAGCTTAGCCATGGTTCAAGGGTTTGCAGAGCTTTCAGGAATAAGGCCTTCTGTTTCTTCCTCCAACAAATTACAGTCGGGCTTCTCCAAGCATCCAGCAGGAAAGCTTAAGGCCCATTTTAAACTAATTTACAAAGTACAAATTACAGCTGGGCTTATCCAAGCATCCAGCAGGTAATCTCAAGGTCCATTTTAAACTAGTTTACATAGTAAACGAGTTTAAAATACTTTACTGAGTAGTCAGTAAAGTATTGTTTCAAGCTCCATTTTAAACTAGTTTACATAGTAAACCTCGGTAGTCAGTAAAGTGTTGTTTTCCTATGGAGAACCAATTTAACTTAAACATGGTTGTTTTTTAAGAGGGGTGGTTCAACCTGGAACTAACTCATATCTGTTTAGTTAACATAAAGCATTTATTTTCATAATTTTATTTTATGCATCCATTGATCCCTAATTCTATCAATTTAAAAGTGAATCAACCAAGGAGGAAGAATAAGAATTCAGAGCAAAATATAATCAACGCCAATTAATGTTTGTTATTAGCCAGGATAACGAAGGAATGTAATATAATATCAATAAAACTGGAGCATGGTTAGTCCTTCTAGAATTCTAGAATTCTTCATGCTCAAACTAAGCCTCAATTCAACCAATTCCCTAGTCGAAAGAACTTTGTTGGAAATTTCAGTTTTTTGATCTATATTATCTATTGAATGTAAGGGCTTTCCTCTTTCCTCTAAATTTGAACCAGACATGTCAACTTCAGTTTTCTGAGCTTTACTTTCTATAGAATTCATGGGCTTCCCATTTTTCTCTAAGTTCGAATTAGACGCGTCAGAGTCATAAGCAATGCCTTTGTCATATCCAATTTTCAATCTGTCTGCAATTGGAAACAAACTTGAATTCACTTTGACTTTCTTTGTTTTTGTTAGAGTTATATCCGTCCAGTCCATGTTGTTTTCATCCTTTTCCTGCCTTTGATGTGTGAAGCTAGGATTTCTGAAAAGAAAAAAAATTGTTGCATCATCTTCAGAACTTTCCGAAGATAATTCCTCCTCAGAATCGTTGAAGATATCTTCGAGGATACGATTAAGCCCCGGGAGATCGCTCCCATTGTCATTGCTGCTCTATTTTTCAAGGAAGGAATCCAAGTCAAAGTCATCCGAGGATGAAGCCATGGACGATCAATATTTTTGCACAGAAACCCTAAGTTTCGTCATTTATTTACTGAATTGCTTGCATTTTTCTAGCTTGTGGTATTAGAATTGGAATTCCATTTAGATCTTCAAGTAGATAGTTCTAATAATGTTTGCAGCAAATTGAGAATGAAGATACAAATTGAACAAACAACCCACACATGAATCAGACAAGTATTGCTCAGGAATTTACAGTATCATTCACTATAATAAGTGTTACAATAGTTTACATAGGAAAATAATTCGAATGCGTGACATGCAATTCGAATCTATCCACTGGATCTGACTGTATCTAACTGACCATCTAACTCACGGTGTCTCTATCAATGTCAGAGTCCAACAGATCAACTCCCAGATGTCCAACAACTCAAACAATCAGTGACAACTAGTTAACTCAATGAAACTGAGTGTGGTAGGTGGGCAAAGGCACCTACTCCACATGTAGTCATGCATTATCCATTCTATAGTCATGCATTATCCATTCAAATCTTGCGCTAGCTAACTGATTGTGAACTAACTGAAAGAAACTGGGGGATAACTAAGACTAACTAGTACTAACTCCAACTAACTGAAGTAGGTTGGTGTCGCTACTCCCAGTGGATCCTAAAATGTAGGGATTGGTCTAGGAGGTTCCCAAATTGATGCATGCAAATGCAGTAAGTGGCAGTTAACCTCTAGCAGTGTTCGCCACACTCCAATGACTAGTACATGTGGCCCAATTAGGCCAAGTGGACCCAATGGTACTAGTGGACCCAATTAATTAATTAAGGTTCCTAAGTTAGGCTAAATAATCTAATAGACAGTATGGTCAAGGGAGGATTAATAATCCTAACACCCCCCGTGAATCCTAACTTGGAAAACTATGGGCCCTGGTAAAAACACCATAGGTAAACCAAATACAATCTAAAATACATAATTCTTCTTAATACAACTGAGGAAATAGGGGAAAACCACATGGGAAACCCCCCCCCCCCTCAAAATAAGCAGGAAGGCAAATTTTGAAAAAAACTTGTGAAAATGTTTGCTATTATTTGCATCACTATGCAGCAGCAGTATCTTGGTTCTGTGCAGGTGAACCTATGAATCCAAACAAATTGGTTATGACTGGAGGAATCTTCCTCTTTGGAAGAAGAACAATGCACTCAACTGAATCAGAAATATAAACAGCTGCACGATGAAAACTGGACCCATTTAGAGCAGCTGAAATCATCTGAAGAGAGAGAAAATGTTCTTCAGAATTTGAACCATGTGAGGAACACCCAAGAAATTGATATATGTCAGCCTTGAACAGAAAACCATGAGTGGTAAAATCAGCCCCAAGTGTTAGGAACAAGTGTCCAGGAGGATGTGGAATGTCTTCCTCTTTACTAGTTCTGTGAGGAGATGAGCATGCGACCAAAGGTAGAGAAGCCATGGGACTGTGGAGAGCAAATGCTTGAGCTCCATAATCTAATATAACTTCATAAATATCCAATAATTTACAAAATCTAATATCAGCAAACTTATAAGAGAGAACTTCATCGAATCCTCAACAACAAAATTGAAGGAGACTTGAGGTGCTTGATTTGTCACACCAAAATTGATGAAACATGTTACAAGAAATACTGTAAGCTCTTGAATCTTAAAACATGAACCACATATTATCAGATCAGAAAATAAATCAGATCCAAAAAGGTTCATATCAGATCCAAAACTGTGAAGTGAAATAAAATCCCCAGCAACAATTTTGAAGGAGACTTGCGGTACTTGATTTGTCACACCAAAATTGATGAAACCAGCTACAAGCATTATTGAAAGATCGTGAACCTGAAATATTGAACCAATTAATATCATATCAGATCTAAATAAGATCATATCAGACCCAAATAATTCCATATCAGATCCAAAAGTGTTGAATGAAATCAAATCCCCAGCAGCAATTTTGAAGGAGACTTGCGGTACTTGTTTCTTCACCCCAAAATTGATGAGAACAACTACAAGTAGTAATGAAGGCTCATGAACTGAAATATTGAACCAATTAATATTATATCAAATCCAAATAATATCATATCAGATCCAAGATTTTGCTCAACCGAGATGTTAGATGCACAATTTTCTCCTTCTTCAAAATTCTAAATATTGGTGCATGCAATCATGTAGGAATTTGTTGGAAGGTCAAGATCAATGAGAGTATTTGGATCACTCCTACAACCTGAAATTATTTTCAAAATATCCAAATATTTAAAAAATATAATATCAGCAAACTCATGAGAGAAAACTTACATCAAATCCCTAGCATAAATTTTGAGAGAGATTTTTGGTACTTGTTTCTTCACACCAAAATTGATGAGAACAGCTACAAGTAGTACTGAAATCTCTTGAACCTTAGAACCAAGTAATATCAGACCATATCCAAATAATATCATATCAGATCCAATAAATTCCATATCAGATCCAAGAGTGTGCTCCACCGAGATGGTAGATGCACAGTTTTCTCCTTCTTCAAAACCCTAAGTATCGGTGCATGCAATCATGTAGGGATTTGTTGAAAGCTCAAGATCAATGAGAGTGTTTGGATCACTCCTAGAATTTGAAATTATTTCCAAAATATCCAAAGAATTGCTTATCTACACACCAGCAACATCATTAGAGACAGAGAAATCAAATCCCTCTCCCTTTCTTGGAGCAATCACCGGTAAACTATGCACATAATTTATAATAGAAGAATCACTGGAGAATTTTTGCATAGAATGGAAGGAGAGATCTTCTTCAATAACAAATATTTGAATGTCTTCTTCTGGATCATACATGTGAGGAGATGAGATATCATATATCTCATACACTTCAAGAGCAGCAGGAGAAGGAGTCACTCCAAGGAGACTTTCTTCATTTCGAATTGACTGTGAGGAAGATTCTGCTTCTTCTTCATCTTGAACAACTTCATCAAAGAGAGTATAGGTCGAGAATTTTGAGTAAAGAACTCTTGTGGTTCTGAATTTTGTCCCCATATTCCTATAACAATCCTCATTATGATTCCCAAAGATTCTATTCAATTCTATCCAGAGATCCTTAGGGTATTCTACAAACTCAATAAGGTCTATAAGCAAGCTTCGAGAAAACGTCCCACATATTTCTCCATAAGCTCTATCATCGTAATTTATCTAGTCTTTCTCATATTCATAAGACTCTTTACCAAGTCCCATAGATACCTCATAGAGACCTTGTCTCTTCAGAGATGCAATCATCTTCGACTTCCATTCTGAATATCTTGTGGATGGAGTAAGAAGAGGAACTGATAATATCGAATCCATATGAAGTTGGCCCTGCAAAATATCACTGCAAAACTAAAATTATCTGAACTATTAGAATTATGCTTTTCCTCCTGACATGAACATATTTTCAGGGTCCATCACGCCCTCTCTGCTGCTCTGAATAAATCCAGATCTAGCAAACTATCATAGGGGACTTATGTGGAAACCCGACTGCTTCTGATGTTCGATGGGGAGAAACAGGCATGAAACCTTCCCAAGAAGGCTCTAATACCATATTAGAAATTGAATGCCATATAGATATTCAAGCAGATAGTTCTAATAATGTTTGCAGCAAATGGAGAATGAAGATACAAACTGAACAAAACAAACCACACCGAAATCAGACAAGTATTGCTCAAGAATTTACATTATCATTCACTATAATAAAATCCAATGTTACAATAGTTTACATAGGAAAATAATTCGAATGCATGACATGCAATTCGAATATATACACTAGATTTGACTATAGCTAACTGACCATCTAACTCATGGTGTCTCAATCAATGTTAGAGTCCAACAGATCAACTCCCAGATGTCCAACAACTCAAACAATCAGTGATAGTTAGTTAACTTAGTGCAAATGAGTGTGGTAGGTGGGAAAATGAGCCTACTCTACATGCAGTCATGAATTATCCATGCAAATATTGTGCTAGCTAACTGATTGTGAACTAACTAAAAATAATTGGGGGCTAACTGAGACTAACTAGTACTAACTCCAACTAATTGAAGTAGGTTTGTGCCAAGACTCCCAATGGCTCCTAAAATGTAGGGATTGGTCTAGGAGGTGCCCAAACTGATGCATGCACATGCATTAAGTGACAGTTAACCTTTAGCAATGTTCCCCACACTCTAGTGACTGGTACATGTGGCCCCATTAGGCCAAGTGGATCCAATGGTACTAGTGGACCCAATTAATTAATTAGGGTTCCTAAGTTAGGCTAAATAATCTAATAGATAGTATGGTCAAGGGAGGATTAATAATCCTAACATGTGGTCTATAAAAAATATTTAGGAGCAAAATTCCGAATTTGAAGCCAAATTTGGTGTCGTTTTTTCCAAATTTGAACCCTTCGCCTTTTCTACCACCCCTGCAATCTGTCTTCTCTCAGACTCGAAAGGGTACCATGTCTCCTGTTAATCCTATTTATCCTACACTGAATCCAACTGTAACTTGAATAACATACATACACATTCTTTACATTTAGAGTTCAAAGGTGGTTAAAATAGATTATTTTCCTCAGAATTGTTGTAAACAAGGACCCGATTTCCCATTATTCTTCCCTATTTCGTGTGTCCACTTACCATTTCTCTGGAAGATGAAGGCCAAACTAGATGCCTATCAAAGCCGCCTACGGGAACCACATAGCTTCTTCCATTGTGCCAGTAAATGAAGTGACTGACTGCTTCACTCACTGGCCTTCTTTTCCTCTTCTTAGTCTACGAGTAAAAAGAAAGCAAGCAACTGGTCTTCCTCGTCCTTCTAACTATGTAGTTGAAAAGCAAGCAACCAAACAACGAAGCTACCAGAACAGAAGAAGAAAATGAAGATTGTGTGCTAGAAACAGGAGAGCTGGTAATAATAAGTGCTTCATCATTGTGCCACTCCCTCATATAGAGACTCTGGCATAGAATGGCCCATCATTGCCTTTCAATGGCCGCGTGTAAGTTGACATGCGGGTGACTAGAAGTGTGTCGTGGGCTGACATTACTCTCCCCCATTATGTTGCACATTTCCGAACCATGTTTTAAAGTGCATGTAATGAATACTAATCCATGCATCCAGCAGATGGGTCCATGCAATCGACACGTCAACATTTTCTTTATTCCTGCTTCCATCAACTCCGCCGCCAATGCCTGAGGCTTGGCTTCCAAACATGACGTCATCCACCCAGCCACCAATCAAAAATTTAAAAATTAACAAATTTAATATCTTTTTTAATTCCTGCAAAGTTAAACATTAGTTTTTTCCAAAAAATTGAGTTTTGTACTGTCAAACTAATATGCCTAACCTATTTATAAATGTCCCCCGTCGGGGACATAAAAAGTTGAATGCCCTTTATGCCACACCTCCTATTTCCACAAAATTATAATACATATTTTGCAAGAACTTGTAATTCTAGAAACTATAATTCCATTCCATTTCCATCTCATAACAAATTCTATTAAAAATATCTTATAATCGTTTCAAGAGGGGCGGAATGAATGCCATTTATCCCACTCCTCTTGATAGAAATTACAATACATATAATTCCATTTCCAACTGATAACAAATTCTAATAGAAATATCTATAACCAAATCAATGAGAATTATAACTCTCAATATCACCAAATTCCAATTCCAATTCCAATGACTGTAATGGATTTTTTATTTGACCATCATGTACCTATAAAATTCTTTGGAAATGAAACCTTTATTTGTAATATTATAAATGGGATAACAATAACCATCCTGTTATAAGCCATTTAAAGTGGTGGCAACAGAAACGTCCTCCGTTGGATCTTAATCTATTTAAGATCCAATAAGACACATACCTGCTTGTCGCTGCATTAAATGCTCCACAACCTTAGAAATGCCTTATAAATGCTTAACATGCCTAGGGAATCAAAGCTTTCAAATGCAAACTGGAACTATTTTGCGTGTAGAAAAGCATGTCTAAAATTGAAGCGGACGGACCCACACATGTAATTGGGTGCTATGGTGCCTCCAAATGTGTCGAGAAATATTATTATCGAGGAATTGAAGCAGCCAGAGAGAAGATCAGATGCTTTTTTTTAGTAGTTCCCAGTTGTTTTTCCAACAAATATTTTGTCTAACATTGCAAAACAAAGCTTGCAGAACAAGTTTGAATCGTTCTGTTATAATTTCTTAACACCCGCCCATTTTTGTTGGAGTATTGGTACAACTACATGGTATAACCATAGAACCTCTCGGAATATAAAAATGTTTCCTAACTGCCATTTGTGATGATAGGGCCTTGTGTTTGGTTTCAAACGTTCATCAACATCTGTAGTTTTTGATGTAACAACAAACATTACATGGTATCAGAGATCTGCTGCTAGGACAAAGGCGCACCGGTATTCTTTATTCGCGGGTACAAAAGATTGAAAATTGTTGGAAGAATGGAGTTTCCAAAGGAAGCTATTTTCACACCATACAATTACTTTTCATGGGAAGAAAATATGGATATCTTTCTTCTAAGCAGATGATTATATAGGATTGTTATGGCCACAGAGGTTGAGCCTACATCAACCATAGAAAATCCCAAATAGATTCAATCGGATGGATGAGGCCTATGAAGCCCTTTGCATGAAATTCTCCCCTTAACTGCTTTTACATATTTCTTCTTGCAAAAATCCCAATGAAGTTTGGACCACCATGAAATGACTCTTTGGAAAGCAATATGAGATGAAAGGCCACATGCTCGAAGTAGAGCTACTCTCTTTGGATCCACAAAGCTTCGACAATATACAAGGTTTATTCACAATGTACAAGGATTTGTTGCTACAACTCAAGGGTTGTGAGCTTGATAAATCTAAGGAGGAAACACAGATGGCTCTGTCCATTCTCTGCAAGCTTGGACTGGAATACTCTATTTTTTTCTCCACGTTTCATTCAATGAGGCTCACCTCTAGTAAGAACTGGACCATGCCCAATCTTGATGTTTTTATTGAACCTCTAACTCAAGAACACGACAAGCTTGCCAGTATGGGAAAAATCAATGGATCCAAGGGGCATGCTCTTATTGTGCATGATGGCAGTCATAACCAAAAACAACGATCTAAATCCAAAGACAAAGGAAAGGCACATGCAAATCCAAGGAAGGAAGGGAACACCAAACGCTTCGATGATTCCTCTGGATCCAAAGGTGAAAAAGGGAAGAAAGGGGATAAATGCACATACTGTCAGAGAGGATTCCATCCATAATTCTCATGCATGAAGAAGCAGATAGATAAGATCGCCCAGATACTTCAGAAGCACAACCTTGGGGATCACATTCCAGAGTGCGCCAAGAAGAATCCTAAAGATCATGCTCCCAGGAAAAGTAACTCTAGCCATGTTTTTATTGCCATTAATTCATATCCATATGCCTAGATTGTAGATTCAGGCGCATCTCACCACATGGTTGCCACCAAGGAAGCATTCTCGTCATTGGATGCATGCAAAGGTCCTCCTATACTTATGGGGGATGATTCTCCTATCAAGATCACTGGCAAGGGAATAATTGAAATCAATCATGGTAGCTTTGAGAATGTGCTACATGTTCCAAAACTCTCAGTGAATCTTCTCTCCTTTCTTCCCTTTTTCACCTTTGGATCCAAAGGAATCGTTGAAGGGTTTGGTTTTCACTATCTTCTGTTTTTTGCAAGCTGTTTGTTCTCTTTGGCCATCTATATCTTTCTATACATGTGTTCAACATTCATCTTCATGGTGGATGATTCTCGTGTCGAGATCATCGACAAGGGCAGAATTGAACTCAATCATATTGCTAGCTTTGAGAATGTGCTACATGTTCCAAAACTCTTAGTGAATATTCTCTCCATCTATTAGATTACACATTCTGACACCGAAAGAGAGTTGAATTCATTCATGATGCTCTGAATATCTTCGACATACAAAGCAACTCTAAAGTTGCCACTGGTGAGGTAAATCACAGATCTAGGCTTTACACCTTTTCTAAATTCATTGAACCAGAATCTACCTTATTACTTACGCATGCTGATAATAATAGTAGGTTATGGAACAGAAGATTTGTTCATCTTAATTTCAGATTCATGCAACAACTCTACAAGCAGAGAATGGTCATTGGCTTGCCCAACATTCATTTTTCCAAAGTATTTTGTCAAGGATGTGTTCTTGGAAAACATCCTCAAGAGAAGTTTGAAAAAGGAAGGCTCAGAGGGCCTCCTCTCCCTTGGACCTCATCCATAGTGATCTGATGGGACCCTTTCCTCATTTGTCCATTAGCAAGGTGATGTTTGTGCGTACATTTATTATGATTTCTCATGATATACTTGGGTGTATTTTTTCAGGAAGAAATCCAAAGATTTTGAGCATCTCAAAGACTTCAAAACACTTGCAGAGAATCAATCTGCAAGAAAGATCAAAATCCTCCACACAAAAAATGGGGGGGAATATGTTAACAGGAATGTTCAACATCTTTGTTCAAAGGAAGGTATACATTTGCAACATACAATACCATACACTCCATAGCAAAATGGACTAGCTGAGTGGAAGAATAGATCCCTCAAGGAGATGGCCTCTTGCATGTTGCATGCAAGGTATCTTCCATCTAAACTATGGGCTGAGGCACTTAATTGTGCCAACTACATACATAACATATATCCTCATAGATCTGTCAAGGACATGACTCCTTTTGAGGCATGGAGCGGTTGCAAACTGGAAGTCACCCACTTCTGAATATTTGGATCACATGCATGGGCCCACATACCCTCTGAAAAGAGGAAAGCATTATATCCTCAGAGCACCGCATGCATATTCGTGGGATATATCGATGATGTGAAGGGTTACAGGTTGATTAATCCCTCAACAAACAAGCTCTTTATTAAGCAAAGTGACTAGTTTGAGGAAATCCCCTTGCATACACCATCCGGGAGTCACATGCAGAGACCTTTATTCCTCTACCTGCACCAAACATCTGTGATGATGAGTCCACTCATTCAAATCATGATTCAGATTTGAGTTTTGAACCTGGTGAAGAACATGAGCATGAATAAGTTGATCCACATCCTATCTCCCCTAAGAGAACAAGGAGATTAAGAAATATATACGCATAGAAAACCCCACAGGATGCATGTGACCTTGTGGCAAATCCAATGGATCCGAGGAGGACACACTCTCAGTTTGAGGAACCTTCTCATGCACTCACAGCTACAGAACCAATGATTCCCATGCATTTTTACATGGTTCTATCTTCAGACCCGCAGGCCTATGCAGAGGCTGCAGGGAATCCCCTCCAGGAAGCTTATATGGAGGAGGAGTACAAATATTTCCTCGAGAACTAGACTTGGGATATGGTTCCACCTCCTTTAGATAGGAAGCTTGTCAGATGCAAATGGGTCTACATGACCAAGAAGGCAACAGAAGGACAGATCAATAGATAGCTCAAACTTGAGGATGGAGGGGACACTCTATTGGTTGGTAGCTCTCTGTATAGAGAGCGAGTGGGGAGCTTTTTTTATCTTACACACTCTAGACCAGACCTCTCGTATGTAGTTGGGGAAGTCTCCTGGTTCATGCAGGAGCCACATGAGCTACATTGGAAGGCTTCCAAGCAAATACTTCGATACGTACAGGGCACCATCACCTTTGGGATTTTCTATGCAATAGATTCTGCATTGGATCTCATAGGATTCACTAATTCTGATTGGGATGGAAATAGCATTGATCGCAGGTCCACATCTGGGTGCTCACTCAGTCTAGGTTCATGACCCATTTGTTGGTCGAGCAAGAATCGGGTTGCTATTGCTCTATCTTCAACTGAGCCCGAATACAGTGGGGTATTCAACATAACCGTTCAGGATTTGTGGCTACAACATTTTTTCACTGATTTGGGCATCTAGTTCCACTGGCCTACCGCCATCTGGTCTGACAACCAAAGCACTCTGAAGTTCGGCAAAGTTCTAGTACAGAGGCAACAGATGAAGTACATAGAGATCCACATGCACTACATCTGAGATTTGGTACACGAGTGGATCATCGACTTGCGGTTCTATCCTTGAGATGAACATACTACTAACATCTTCACCAATGCCTTCACTGAGCATAAGTTCCACTCTCTGCACGATCGTCTTGGAGTGAAGGACATAGTTTCCTAGCAACTGTCTTTTTCTTCTTTTGCTACATTGTGTCTTGAGGGGGCGGTTTTCCCATGATGTTTTACCTCTTTCCTCATTTTATTTTAGTGTTCATTAGTTGCATTGTTTTTGGGTGACCTATTATGGCCTTAGTTGTCGGGGCCCTTTCTTTATTACCCCATAGAAGTGTTCAGGGGGGGCGTTGGAGACCCATGCAGGCTCATTCACTTCGTACTGATGGCCCTTGTTTCAGTTCACTCTACAATGGAGGACATGTATTAGATCTTTCTAGACCACCACTATGGGGCGTTTCCTCATCGAAGATACTCAGGGTAGATATCATGTATTGTTTAATCTTTTTCACATATCAATACATAATTTTTCATTTCTTCTCTCTGGTTTTCACTATCTTCAGTTTTTTGCAAGTTGTGTGTTCTCTCTGGACAGCTAGATCTTTTTGTGCATGTGTTCAACATTCATCTTCATGGTATCAAAGCTAAGGTCTCATGTTCAATTCNGAGGGGGGGTGTTGAAGTATTGGTACAATCGCATGATATAACCGCCGCACCTCTCGGAATATAAAAATGTGGCCTAACTGCCACTCCCGATGATAGGGTCTTGTGCTTGGTTTCAAATGTTCATCAACATACACAGGTTTTGATGTAACAACAAACATTAAAAAATTTTATTCCTCTTAACTTTCGGCCCACAAGCTGCCTCACCCATTACGTAATTCAATGGAGATGGCCTTCATTTTCAAACTCAGACGGTTATATAGCATGGAAAACTTCCTGATGTTGTGACAATAGATTGTTTATTAACGGGATCCCACCTATTCATTATTGACCAGATCACAAAATAAATTAGCCTTGATTATAAATTTACAAAAACAGTCCTATTGGGTCCTATTTTTCTCCCACAATTGGCCCAGGTTCGATTATTAGTATATTCCAAGATTGATCCTAGTCGTTTGAGAAGCAACAAATTAAAATTGCAAATTGGTGCATCTATTGATCATTTGTAATTGACATCGCATGAGGAACTTTTATGAAGAACATGAAATATCAACCTCCAAGCCTACCAAGTTTATGGACCATGGTACAGGTAGATTTCTAGTACTTGGTTAAGTTTTATTTTAGTTAAATAATTTAAGGATAATTTTATAATGGCATATATATATATAAAACACAAGTGTCTTTTTAAAATAATGCAAATACAAATGCATCCAGTATGGCCAGACGCCAGTAAACGACCAATTCTTAGTACTGAATGGTAATACTATCATATATCAAGAGGAATGTTCGAACTATGCATTCACCATATCATTAGTTGTGGTAGCTAACATAAAATCATAAGAAAGTTAATAGCATTAACGACCAACCGCAACTGTATTCCACCAATTCTCATGCCAAGAAGAGTGATCACTGTTTCATATATCAGTATTCACCTTTGGGCATGCATGGAATAATATCTCACTTTGGATCGGATGTAATGGCAATGTTATAACAATAAGTAGACAAGTTACTTGTGTTTGTTAGCATCGAAATTTTAAACATCATGCACCAACAATTATGTAGTTGTATCAATCTTTTATGATCAAGAGCATGTATCATTCATTTAAGATAAACGTGAAGCAACGCATAGACCTTTTTGTAAACCAAAAAATATTGCATAAACCTTTTTGAAAAATCTAAGGTGGAATATATATATGGAGTACAGTAGCATCAATCATCACTATATGATTGACCTTCTTGTATATGTATTGTGCAAAATGATTCATGCAAGTTGAAATACATCCAACCATGCACTTATCCTTATAGAATCTTAACTATTTTGTTGTTTGCATGCAGGTGAGATAACGACGTGTGGGTAAAAGAGAGGGATGCCACTGTAAGGGAAACCCTCAAGGAAGCAGTGGTGGCTGCTGAGGAGGTATGCCCCAGTCTGGGAGGAAAGACATCGTGGATGCTTGGGGAGGCAGCCGAGGTAAGGTTGGATGGGAAGATGCGTGAAGAGGCTGGTCAAGCATTAGGGGAGTTTTGAGGTAAAAAATGGGCCTTAAAACAAAAATTGTACCATTAAAATTCACTTTATAAGAACGAATAGGATTCAAGATGATGATGTCAACTATAAAGGTAAAATTTGTGAAAAAAAATGGAGGGAAAAAGAAAAAACTACTTTTTCTTATTGTATTTTTGGCGTATCTTTTTATCAGTTCACCCAAATTTTGAGTTTGGGGACTCGTTGGATGCAGAATGAATTCCGCATCCAACCCATACCCACAATGCATACTTCTGAGGTACCCACGATGCCCAAAAATGAAAATTTCAATAAAAAACGTATTTAATATTAAAATACATTTTTTTATTGAAATTTTCTTTTTAAGGTGTCATGGATACCTTAAGAGTACGTCGGTTTTTTTATTGAATTTTTCATTTCTGGGTGCCTTGGGTACCTTATAAGTTTACAGTGTGGGTATGCGTTGGATGCAAAATTAAATTCTGCATCCAACGAGTCCCCAAACTCAGAATTTGGATGAATCGATAATAAGATATGCCAAAAATACGATAAAAAAAAAGTTTCTTTTTCCCCTCCAAAATTTAGAACTTTTATTTTATTATTATAACTCTTATTTTATTATTTCCCTTTTGAGGCCCATTTTAGACCTCAAAACTCCCCTAATGGGTAGGAACTTATAGGTGAACCCGGGCGGAGGCCCGTGATGGATGGAGGAGCGTAGCAGCCGAATGGAGGTTCACGCGATAAAGAGGTTGGGCCGACATTTTTAGGTGTTAGGTCAAGGACGAGGACTGGAGAAGTTTTGGAAGGGTTCGGGACAGGCTTAAGACGACAAATTGAGAGTGGAAAGCGGCCTATGGAAGGAGCAATGATGAAGTAGGGGTTAGTAGGGTGCTATGGATGGCAGCGAAGATTGTAGGGAGAGGTCACACTAATGAAAGGAGCTAGGGAAGCTTGCTGCCCTCTGCTAGGGAGAAGCCGGAGCGAGGAGGATGAGGATGGTCGACCGCTGTTGGTTAAGGAAAACATTGAAGAAGAAACCAACGGGGAAACAAGGATTTGAAGGTAACGACGATGAGGTTGTCGAAGGAGAAAGGTGCAG
>LPNX010186012.1:3585-15178 GCA_001517045.1 Pseudotsuga menziesii | reverse complement strand
CATGACTCAAATACATAATAGAAACATCCCGTAATAAACATCGGGTTACAATATATGAAATATATAGAAGAATACATTCCGAAGTTACATATACATCAACACAGAGATTAAGAGAGGTCCGCATGGAGGAAAGGATGGCAGCCGAGGTGAAGGGAGGTTGTAGCGAGGGTATGGGCAGACCTTGGTTTGTTATTTAGAGCATACCTGAGGGTTGGATAAAGGGAAAAGAAAGGGCAGTGAAGCATGGAAAGGAGGGTAGAGAGGGTTAGGTCTAGGCCGAGGTGGAAAGAAGTAAGGTCAAGGGTATGTAAGGTAGTATTGAGGACTGTGTTGTTGAGCAATGAGGGTATTTGCATGCTTCTTAGGGCAGTACTGAAGTGAGAATAACTAACCCTATCCTAGAAAATCCTTAACCTAAGAACTAACCTAAATAATAACCTAGAAACTGAACTAAACTAGCCCTAGGACTAACACAAACTAACCAAAAAATAACTTAAATCTAACCTAAGACTAACCCTAGACTAGATGTGTGAGAGGAAGAAGTGTGAAAACCTAGGAAAAACCCTAGCATAAGCCCTACCTAACCTAGGGTTTCTTAGGAAGCATGGCTAGACTAGTGAGGAAGGGTCCTAATTTGAGCAAATAGCCTAGGAAAACTAAGGTGAAACCCTATGACACCCTCATAAGGAGATGTGTCAGTGTTTGCTAAGGTGACAAGAGGAAGGTAAAGGCCTCTCATAGGGAAAAGTGCAGCTCTAAGGCCACCACTAAGACTCAGGCATGCACATCCACCGACATCCAACAAAAAGATAAGAATCATGGCATCCTTGTGCAAGTGTTTATCCAACAAATCGAAGAATCACAAAAAGCAGGGATTCACCAAAGAATTACCAGAAAAATAGCTTGCATTAATGAGAAAACATCCTCACCAGGAGCATATTCATCTAGAAAAACCCTAAGAAGGGTAAAACAAGTGCATAATGATTTATCCCATAAGTTCTCATTTAAAATGGAAGTGAGAAGATCTATTTATATGATCTCACACTCACTTTTACAAATAAAATCAAGGCCGACATGCCTTAAAACAAGTAATTTGGTAATTATTAAATGTCAACTTAAAATTAAAAGAAAATAATAATAAAATATAGACTAAGGTACGCTACCTGGGGGTATTTGCATCCCTACGTGCCAAAACATGCTCAAATAAACCAATCATTCCGAACGAAAGGCCGAAGCGTGCTGGAGGGAGGGAGTTGTGCCCCATCTAACCACTAGAATACAGTAAAATCCCTTAATTCCCTCCTCAAAGCACGAAAACGACCTGGCAAGCAGGATGCCTTCCTCTGAAGAAAGAAGGCCAGGGAGAGCAAGGACCCACTGAATGAAGGGCCAGGAGGGTGTCTGAAGTGGCCATGACTGAATTCTAGTGTCTCATGGCTGAAGCATAGGCCACCAAAGCGAGCAAGAAGGGAGTGGATCTATGAGACCCAGTATTCAACCTTTAAGGGCCCCGGACACCAACCTTGAGTTTAAAAACCTCTTTAAAATGGAAGTCAGCAATGCCATTAAGCCATAATGCCCTTAAAGGAGGACCAAAGGGTCCAACCATGACCACCATCTCTTAATAACGCCCGTCCTAGTCGAAAAAAATTGGCCCTCTCTCCTTGGGGTACACTTGAAGGTGTGATGGGTACAAGTGCAGCGTAACAGCGTGCATACCAAAAAAAAGCTCTCATTTTTTGAGCTAATTCAGAAGTAGGATTACTCTTAATTATAGTTATAAAATCTATATATATGTATATTCCCATATAAACATTTATAATAAAATGTTTTAACTTTTCTTACATCTATATGAAATTTGAATACTTATGGGTATCGTGAGTTTACTGGTTCACTCAAATTTAACTTCACATTGTGTATTTGATGATCTGAAAGTATACATTTGTTTATTTTATGATAGGAGGCATTTCTTGCAATTTCGAGAAGGGGTGCTCCACAGAAATTACGAGTCTCTTATCCAATCTGATGTTCGGTTGAGCATGCTAAGTAACAAAGATTTAGAGACCACGAATTCTCCATTCTTCGATTCCAGATTTGCAACTTTATGCCATTGTCAGATCTTTTACTGGCCAGGGGAAGACAAATTATTTGATCAGTTGCCACAATCACAGTTTGTGTATTTGAATAGTGACTGTTACCTAACACCCTTAAAAAGCTTAGCAGAGGTGGAGAAAATTGCAATGGTTGCTCCACTATCAATGATGATCCCTAATCATAACCAGTCACATCTAGAGGATTGGGAGAGGCTCTCTGCAGCTGAAATATTCAAGAGGCCAATAAAATATTTCACAGTTGTCAAACAAAAGGACGCTGGATGAAATAGCACAATATTTACTTGGTGAAACTCTCTACCCACCATATTATGAGCACTCAATCGTTAACAGACTTACATCCACCATGCGTTCCCAACGTCAAGAGGACTTCCATATTCGAACCTCTAGAAGTATTGTATCTCCACAACACTAGTTTTATTGGAATTAAAAAAAAAGGACTGTAAGAAAACTGCCTTGTGAATTTTATATGAGGTCTTGTCCATGCCATCTGAGGTGTTTGAAACTTTGATGTGGAATTACCACCAATGATGTAGATGGAGCTACCACTCAAAAATATGAACCCTTCAACAGTCCCTGTGTAACAAACCCATTTCCTCCTTACTATTTATGTAACAAACCCATTTCCTCCTTATTATTTATGTGGAAAAAGGGTATAATTTTTTTCCTTAAAGATCTTCAAATACCCAAAAATGTTAGTACTAATGATTATCAATCTTAATTAAAAAAGCGCACCTCTACGTTTATACACATAAGAAGGTACTTAATTGGATTAGCTTATCTGAACTCATTTACTCTATTAATAATACTAACATATTACACTTCTTATACTCACAATCCTAAATATTCTATTAACTCTTTGACCATGCTTCATTCTCCGCACATTGAAAGAATTACTAAAACTTTACAATACTCTAATACCATGGTAGTAATATCTTACAAACTACTAATTACTTACCTTGAAATCAAAATATCAGTTCTTTACCTTGAAATGAAAATTTTAAACAAAGGGTATTGAATCATTAAGCTTTCAAATAGATTTGCACACAAGATATACTTTTAACTATATACTTGTTATGCAAGGATATTTCATAGCCCACTATATCATCACATATCTACAATGAGTAACACCTAGTAATCATCAATCATATTAACAAATTCTTATTATATATATATATATATAAATATATATATGAACAACATGGTGAAATATTATTCATTGTGTACATTTAAAGAAATGAGTATTTGTGAAACATTATTCTTAAATCAATTTGTAGAAATAAACACATAAGATAAAAATGCACAAGGGAGACACCAATATACGTGGTTTACCCAAACATGGGCTATGCCCACCAAAATTTGTTTATCTCTTTATTATTTTATGAAGCAAAAAAAAGAATACAATCTGCAACACATTTGTTGTTAATTTTCATCTTATTTGAATGTTAAAATTAAGCTCTTAATTCGTATCTTCTCAAAAAGATGAATGACTCCCCCAGAGGCTAAATGCCTCTTAATTCAAGTACATAAGGTTTAAACTCTCAATAGTCTTATAATCATGCATTTAATTTAGCCCTTGAATATATGGAGATGCTAAAAATACTTTTGATTTTTTTTTAAAGGGTTAAGAGGTGGTTCACCATTTATTAGAGGGCTAATCCACCTATCAAGTCAAAGTCATGTCAAGTCAACATGAGAATGGAGATTACATCAATCACTTATACAAAGTGGCTCAACAAGAGCATATATGTCACTTATAAGAATTGAACCTAGGTGGGGAGGATAACATTCATTCCTCCCAACCACCCAAGCTACAATCAACCACCCAAAAATTTTTTTTAGGTATATCAATATAAACGTATGGAAAGGAGTAACATTTATATGGAAAGGATTATGCCATATGGAATCGATGGTCATATATTTTTTTCCTAGTGAAAGCGGTCATATATAGGTCATTCCTTTAAAGTCGATTGTAAGATATAAGTCCAACCTTAATAGCTCGTCGTACGAACCTGTGCTTTGCTCTTTCTAGAAGTGGCTACATCTCTTAACCTTAAAAGAGAGTATATAGAATTATCTTCATAATGCTATAGTATCTATGTAAAGAGAGATTGTCCTCTCTGCTCTTCAATGCAGAATGCAAATAAATTTCAAAGATTTCTCTTCCATAATTTCAACAACCACACTCCTAGGTCGGAAAGCTTTTGAACGAACGGAGGAGCGTAGGGTTTTGAGAGTCGTTTTGTTGGCATTCCCTCACCAGGCAGCTGAGGTTTCTTCTAGCAGCCTTCTCCCTTCAACTCTATGGGAGAGTTTAGGCTCAGTCAGGTTTATTTTTCCACATATCTCTTGTGCGGCGTCTTGTGGAGGCGACGAAATTCTTCAGAGGCAGTTTTTCCTTTACTGTTGGCAGATTTGTGGCGGTGGTGGATGAACTGTACGGTATCTGTGTGTCGTGACCGAGCCCTTCCCAAGTGCTATTTGTTTTGCTGCGGGCTCTAGCTCCTGATCGTTATTGCTTGGTGTAGCGACTGTTCTTGCGGCGACGATTTCTCCGGGGCCTTGCTTGGACATTGGCGGCGACAACTTTCTAGTTTTTTTGGCGGTGGTTCGTGGGTGGGTTGTGCCCATGCTTCCCATGGCTCTTCCAGCGGCAAATCCTGCAGGCACATCTTTCGTTTGATCTGGATCTGTTTGTTTAGGGCAGTTTTCAGTTCTCTTTTGGTTGCGAGATGTTGGGGTTTTCTCCATGTGTTTTCTTTTTTTGTACTTGCCCCATTACTTCTTTGGCTGGGGTTTGGCTCTGGGTAGGTGCTCAGGTTGTTGAGCACTGTTTGTGGTTTGTTTTCTTTGGTTGGGTGTCTCGCCCTAGTTGTTTGTGGGTATTGAGCATTGTATGAGGGTTTTGAACTTTGTATGTGGGTTCTTAATGGATATGATACCTAGTATCATAGATGCGTATCTTATTACCTTTGATTCTAATGAATATCAAAAAACTGCTATTTTCTTCTGGAAAAAAAATACAAATAAATATTCAAATGTCAAAAAGCATCAAAGCTTTCCCTAAAACAAAACCCTTTAAACAAAATAACAAAATTACTTTTTGCAATGAAATATGGTAAATAATCTACAATACAATCAATGGAAAAAATGTGGGTTGCCAACTGGAGGAGCTACACTCTCCCCTTTATCGACCATCATGGATGGCTAAATAATCTTAAGGATACATAGTGCATGTTTCTATATCCCTACTATATCTCTATTCTCCACTATATTAGGCTATATCCTAATAAACTTGTTATCTTTCATTATATGTAAATATAATAATAATGGTTATTCGTATTTTACTATATCTCGATTCGGCCATATCCTAATAAACTTCTGTTATCTTTCATTATATGTAATAAAATAATAATGGTTATTCGTATTTTAAGGAAACTAAGGGGAAGGAGGGATATTACACCCTGTCTAATGTATTAAATCTCCTTTATTTTTGGCGAATGTAAAACAGTTGACTATGAAGATGATAAACATATTAGCATTAAAATAAAAAATAAAAAATAAATTATCTAGATTAAATTTTAAAAATTTAATTTACAATAAAAAATTAAAATTTAATTTAGGTTAAACAAAATTTAAAATATTACATCAATATGTTTGGAATAGGTTGTGAGGTCTATATTTCTTTTTAGAATGTTTTTTTTCTAAAATATGTGTTAAACATTACTAATATAGATATTTATAATGTATTACTAATATACAGATTTATAATAAATTACTAATACAAAGTTTAATGGAATCTTGACAGAAATAAAAAAAATTGAGAACACTCTGCTGACTTTAGCCATATCTGTGTGTCATTCTTTCTATAAACTAGTGTGCTATAAAAAGAAAAAATTTGATGATCCCAGGTATTTACTGTAAAAATAAATGGGGGACTAAGATCAAATAAGGTAGGTAAGTTGTTCTATCTTTCATAGTAGCATAATTCGAGTACGAATACAATTCAATACACAAAAAATACGTAACAAAAAAATCCAATACTAATAAAATACTGTAACGCTGATGTGGCACATGTCCACTTAATAAAATATACATAATAGTAAATAAGTAAAAGATAAAAAAAAATTATAACATGTTCACTTATAATTAAAAAAATAAAAATAAAAATATTAGACTCATATAAATATACAACCATATTACGGCAATACTCACAATTTTACAAACTGAGTAGTAAAATATTAGTAGTAAAATTCAATTGAGTTGATTAATAAAAAGAAAAATTATAAAACCAAGAACATATAAAATTTAATTTTAAAACACATTTATGTAATTATATTTCAAATTTTAATTTAAAATTTAGTTGACTTGAAACTTAAGCACACATAATGTTAGGAATAAAATATGTGATAGAAAATAAATTACCTCCTACTCACTTTGGCACATTAAAATGAAATATTACAACCATATTTATAAGGTTCTTTCCGAGTTACTAACATTTCGGCAAAAAATAATAGTGATAGTGAATATTATGGGAGAGATCTTGTAAGGTGATGTAACGTTTCTAACATGTGGGCAAAAAAGTAAAAATTTAATTATCAGTTAAAAAAATATGTGGGTCAAGAAAAAAAACACAAAATTGAATTATCCGTAAAAAAATGTTGGCCTTGCACATGGTTTTAAAACCATGTGCAAGGCATTCTAAACAACCCATGGTTTTATTGTACATGGTTTAGGAGGCTTTGCACATGGTTTTTAAACCATGTGCAAGGCCTCCTAAACAACCCATGGTTTTATTGTACATGGTTTAGGAGGGCCTTGCAAATGGTTTTAAGACCATGTGCAAGGTCTCCTAAACAACCCATCATTGTAGGAGGACCTTGCATATGGTTTTAAAACCATGTGTGGGGAAATAATGCAATGTTCGTTCCTAACAAAATAAAAAATAATAAAAAATATTATATGTAGGCCATAAATAATATTAAATATTAATAATAATAAAATTATATGTGGACCTTAAATAAAAAGATGTGTCTTTTGGTTTGAATCAATCAATGGATACCTAAGAAGAGGTTTACACCTCGAGAAATTTGATCCATCTCGGCGCTTGATAGAGCCTAGGATTTAGCCTAGGATTTGGATCTACGCTGGTTTAAATGCAAATACAACTAGCAAGAAACCACGTGCCACTAAAACCATGTGCCTTAAACCACTTACATCCTTGATCATTCATAAAATATTCAACACAACAACAAGACAAGGGTGGCTAGTTTCTCTCTCAGGCGGCGCTATCACAGTGCACAGTTCTCCACCTTTTCAACTATAAACTACTATAACAGATTTGGCTCAAACCACCAGATTCACCTTGGTAACTTTTCTCCTCACAGCGCTTAGTTTGCGGCTTCAAACAACAACCACACACAGCAATAAACAAACTTCAAACAACCTTGGAATCCACACACTTCCACAATGCAGCAGATTCTTTGACCACACAAATTTTTAACAAAGCAAACCCTCCAGGCAGTGATCTCCACAGTTGCGGCCTCCTTGGCTCGGTTCTTTTCACAAGGTTCTCCACGGATCCCTTCTTTCACGCTGCCAACAAAGGTGAGACGAAAGAGTCTCACTTATCCAATCTTCCACAAGGGTGTGGCTCCAATCTTGCTGAGGCGGCCATGTAATCTTATTGCAAATCACCAGCAATCTATCCACGGTCCTCCTTTACATGCAACAATCTCACTATTGATATTTTCAGCGACAGATCTCCACTTCTCCTTTACAATTCTGCATGCGGGATTCGGGATTCGAGATTGGTAGATTCCTTCCACTCAACGACTCTTTATAATGGTCTCGCGTCCATCACAACAGCGGCTAAATATAGGGTTTCACACATGCAAATATTCTCACATGCATCCTGTTCCTCGTCATGTATCTGATACATTGCACCTTCAGGTCTACCCACGGAGAGAAGCCCAAATTTTAGACCATGAGGGGTGTTGTTGAGCCATGGTGGCCATGGCTGGATTCTTTGGTCATCCTTTATGGATATTATGGTTTAATGGCACTCCTGGATGCTCTTTATAGGGAATTTTTTAAACTCAAGGTGGTGTCTAGGCCCTAAGGGTTGACCACTGGGTCGTATGGCTCCATATCATGTTTACATGCTCTAGTGGCTTCTGCTTCAGCTACTAGACACTCCTCTTCATTCACAACCTCTTTGGACACCCTCATGGCTCTTCAATCAGTGGGTGGATTTTATAGCATTCTAGGGGTTAGATGAGGTATAATGCCCTCCCTCCAGTTCACTCTAGCCTTTCTTTCATACTGATTAGCTTATTTGACCGTGTTTTGGCACCTGGGGATACAAATACCCAAGGTAGCCTACCTTGAGCCTAGCTTAGGTTATATTTTATTATTATTTTCTTTTAATTTTAAGTTGACATTTTATAATTTCAAATTGACTTATTTTAAGGAAGGTAGGCATGGATATGTTAAAAAGTGAGTGTGAGATCATATAAATAAGATCTCCTCACTTTCATTTTTAAGACATAACTTATGGGATAATACACTATGCACTTGTTTTACCTCTGTTAGGGTTTCTTTTGACGAATACACTCTGAAAAGGGTGTTGAGGGATTTTACAACATTCTAGGGGTTAGATGAGGTATAATTCCCTCCCTCCACCTCACTCCAGCCTTTGGTTCGGAGTGATTAACCCTACCTTAGCCTAGCACTATATTTTATTATTATTTTCTTTTAATTTTAAGTTGACATTTTAAAATTTCAAATTGACTTATTTTAAGGCATGTAGGCCTGGATATTTTAAAAAGTGAGTGTGAGATCATATAAATAAGATCTCATTTTAAAATTTCAAATTGACTTATTTTAAGGCATGTAGGCATGGATATTTTAAAAAGTGAGTGTGAGATCATATAAATAAGATCTCCTCTTTTATCCATTGGGGGTAGACTTGTTTTGATCAAAGCAGTGCTCTCTAGATTGCCGGTTTATTGGATGGCCCCGGTACCTATCCCCCAATCCATTCTTCATAAGCTCAGAAGTATGATATTCTCTTTTCTATGGGGTTCTTCTGCGAACAACAAAAATTACCATCTTGTAGATTGGAGTACACTGTCGTTCCCGACTTCTCTGGGTGGCTGGGGCATAAAACAGTTGAGTTGGTTCAGCCTTTCCCTTTGTCTTAAATGTTTCTGGCAGGCTATCAATGGGAATGGTATATGGTATCAACTATTGACAGTGAAGTATATGAAAAGACTCCCTTTGGCAACCTGGCTTCGTAAGAAATCATTTTCTATTAGAGGGGTCTCTATGATCTAGAAGGGTTTTTTTCATACTCTTTCTTGGCTGGGCAGTGGAATCATCTGGAAGGTTGGTAATGGAAGGGCTATTTGGTTGGGACTGGATCCGATTGTTGGTCTGGGATCATCCTTTTTGCTTCCTCTTGACCTTCGAGAATACCTAGAGGATTATGGTATTTACACGCTGGATCAAGCCAGAAATCTTACCTCTTGTGCACAAAATTATTGGTTCACGGCAGAAGATTTAGACTTGGAGGGTGAATGGAAGATTCTTTGGGATAAATTCACCGCAGGGTTGGAGTATGGTAGGATACGTCTTTCAGAACAATGTGATTCTTTATTACATGATCATTATGTGGGTGTTCTTACTACTACACAGGGTTACGAGTGCATTGTTTCTTCTTACTGCTCTGAGGGTCGGTCTCCGGTACTTGATTTGCTCTGGGAACTTAATATTCCTAAAAAATCTGTTGCTTCATCTGGTTGGTTGTAAGGAATCGGATTTTGACCTGGGACAAGCTCCAACGTCGAGGTAGATAGGGCCCGAGTATGTGTTTACTTTGTCGCAAGGGAGAAGATACATCACAGCACCTCTTCATTGAATGTTCTTTTTCCAGAAGAGTTTACTCAATCTTTGAAGATCATTTTGGGCTACCCTTTTCCCAGCATTGCACTGTCTTTTCTTTTCTGGAATATTGGTTCAGTTGTATTCCTGTTAGCTCTCATTTCAGATATTTCCCTCTTTTCTTTTTCTGGTGAATCTGGAAACATAGGAATCGATGCATTTTTTACAATAAACAGGCCTTTGTTCATGCTCTTCTTAAGCAAATTGATGACCTCATTCTCTTGTATCCGGTCCCACTCAAGAAGAAAAGAATTAGAGTTGTTGGCCCTGGTCCCTTAATCAGTTACCCTTGTGGATTTTTTGATGGGGCTGCTGCAGGAAAGATTGGTGGTGCTGGATTTGTGATACTTTTGAATGCTACTTACACTATCAGCTTTTCTCTGGGTTGTGGCAGAAGCACAAATACCAGATCTGAGTTTCTGGCTTTGTGGGCCATTCTTATGGTGATCAAACATTTGGGGATCCCTCTACTTACTATTTATGGTGACTCTCTTGTCATTATTTCTTGGGTCAATAGATTAGCATCAGTAAATGTCCCATATCTGAGTCATTGGTGTGATGGCATTCTTTCATTGCTGCAAAATGTCCCTCCAGTGACCATTAATCATATTTATTGTGAGCATAACCAACAGGATGACGATCTCTCAAAGCAGGCTTTATTGTTGGACCCCGGTTTCGGGAACTTTACTGAATCATTGGATGGTATGATCATTGATCATGGAAATTTTAAACTTTTCTAGCTAGTGCTGGGATTTTGGCCCTTGTTTTTATTTTGGCACAAATATCTGTGTAGATTTGAATTGGTTCTTAGCTGACATTGAAGAGACTTTCAGCCTTCTTGTTTTTCTCAGGACTAGTTTGTTTTGTGGTCATTCTCAATCTCTTTATTGACATTTTCTGACCTGTATATCAGGAATGATGAGAAAGTCTATCCAAGACAGACTTTATGCTTTTCTGTTTCCCTGATATTGGCAGTTTGGATGTTTCACTGATTATTTAGTAATTAGTGGGATCCCCATATGAGAATGTTCTTGCTAAAGCTCGGAAAGCCCTATGTTCACTGAATGTATATGATGTCCTTTGATTCAATATGAATATCAAGGTCTGGTATTTTTTCCTCTGAAAAAAAAAGGGGATCTCCTCACTTTCATTTTTAAGACATAATTTTTTTTTTTTAAATGTGGTTCACCATTTGTTATAGGGCTACTTCACGGAAAATCCCAACACCTGATCCAGCTCATCATTCACACATTTATTACAAAGGGCTCCACAAGAGCATCAGGTCACTTACAAGAGTAGAACTTGGGTGGGGAGGGTAACATTCCTTCCTCCCAACCACCCAAGCTACATCCATTTGACTTTTTAATACATAACTTATGGGATAGTACACTATGCACTTGTTTTACCCCTGTTAGGGTTTCTTTTGATGGATGCGCTCCTCTTCAGGAAGTTTTTTTATTAATTCAATCTATTTTCTATTAATTCTTTGGTGAATCTCTGTTTTTAGTGATGCTTTGATTTGTTGGACGAACATGAGG
>LPNX010185995.1:100414-118269 GCA_001517045.1 Pseudotsuga menziesii | reverse complement strand
CTAAAGGGAAAAACCCAGCAAAAGCTTCCTCAATATAGATGCCCCAAAAGGGAAAAAGGTAAAACCAACAAGGAGATCAAAAACCTGATTCTCCTCCTTCTTTAGCAACTCCTCTCCTCCACAAGTGCGCTATTCCAAGTGAGTGTGAGTGTCACAAATGAGGAGCACTACACCTCTATTTATATTCATCCGTTTACTTAAAGTTTACTCAATCAACATGTTGGCTTAAGTTAACTCATGTAGGCTCGAGTTACACATGTAGGCTCAAGTAACCACACTGGGGTGCTGATGACCCACCTTTACAATTAGAGGGGACTACCTCATGACTCTTATTAGTTCTTCTGATTAGGAGCATCGGGGTACAATGTAATACAAGTGGTTCTCCCGGTTGGACCATCGGGGACCACAAAAGATACATAAAGAATATTCTTCGAAGTTACAATATTTCAACAATGAGGAGGAGGAGGGTGATGATGAGGAGGAGGAGGATGGTGATGATGACCATGATGAAGCTGATGAGGATGAGGGTGATGACGATGATGATGATGATGGGGATGAGGATGATGATGATGATGAGGATGAGGATGATGATGATGAGGATGAGGATGAGGATGAGGATGAGGATGAGGGTGATGATGACCATGATGATGATGATGATGATGATGATGATGATGATGATGGTGATGAACGTGATGATAATGAGGATGAGGATTATGATGATGATGATGATGAGGATGCTGATGATGTTGAGGATGAGGGTGTCGATGAAGATGATGACCATGATGATGATGACAATGATGATGATGATGATGAGGATGAGGGTGTCGATGAAGATGATGACCATGATGATGATGACAATGATGATGATGATGAGGAGGAGGAGGAGGAGGAGGAGGAGGAGGGTGATGAACGTGATGATGATGAGGATGAGGATGAGGATTATGATGATGATGAGGATGACGATGCTGATGATGTTGAGGATGACAATGATGATGATGATGACCATGATGATGATGACAATGATGATGATGATGATGAGGATGAGGGTGATGAACGATGATGATGAGGATCGAGGTTGATGATGATGAGGATGAGGGTGATGATGAGGATGAGGATGAGGGTGACGATGAAGATGATGATGAGGATGATGGTGATGATGAGGAGGATGATGAATATGATGATGATGATGAGGATGAGGCTGTCGATGAAGACGATGATGATGGTGAGGATGAGGGTGATGAACAATGCTGATGAGAGTGACGATGAGGATGAGGATGAGGGTGACGATGAAGATGATGATGAGGATGATGGTGATGATGATGAGGATGATAAGTATGATGATGATGATGAGGGTGATGATGAGGATGATGACCATGATGATCATGATTAGGATGATGATGATGATGATGATGATGATGAGGATGAGGGTGATGATGATGATGAGGTTGATGATGATGAGGATGAGGATGAGGATGAGGATGATGATGATGATGACCATGATGAATTTGATGAGGATGAGGGTGATGCTGATGATGATGAGAAGGAGGATGAGGATGATGATGAGGAGGAGGAGGATGAGGATGATGGCACGATGACATCTGATTATGACAATGATGATCATGATGACCATGACGATGCTGATGAGGATGAGGGTGATGATGATGATGATGAAGATGAGGATGAGGGTGATGATGATGATGATGAAGCTGATGAGGGTGATGGTGATGACGATGATGATGAACAATGATGATGAGGAGGAGGAGGAGGAGGATGATGACTATATGATGATCATGATGAAGATGAGGGTGAGGGTGATGATGATGATGAGGAGGATGAGGGTGGTGACGATGATGAGGATGAGGGTGGTGAACAATGATGCATTAGGAAAAAAACAAATTAGTTTAAATTTACCTATATAGCACCATTAGAATTTACCTAGTTCAATTATGCTAGCAACATTAAAGAACTTCCATGAAGTAATCTATAGTGGGAACCCACCACCCATACAACTTCGAAGTAGCTAGTGACATTGTGAATCTAGAAGCCATACCACATAAATTAGATCTGAATGTAATTCTATGTATCACATATGCGATATGAATAATCCATAACGCATATGCGATATAATGAATATGTGATATAACGCATATGCGATATAGCTTATCCATATCGCATATGCGTTATATCGCATATGTGATATGGATAAGCTATATCGCATATGCATTATTTGAAAATTTAAATAATTTACGGGATTAAGTTTTGGCATTAGGTTTGGAATTAGCTTTAGAATACTGAACCTATTGGCTAGGACAAATCAACCAGGGCTATTGCTTGTCTTTTAGAACTCTATCAATATGCTTAGATTAGATCCCGTGTTTTGATATGACATACACAATATTTTTTTATTAAAATGTACGATATTGTAGAGTACGAAATGACGATTCTAAATATATAATTTTTTCCTTCAAAACTATGTTTTATTTATTTATAATTATTTTTCTAAATGACACACGTTAGTTTTTGAAAATACATACATCGATTGTTTGTTATATAACTTTTGATTTCCATCACCATTTCCCATAAAAACTATATGGTGCACTAGACGAGATCAAGCTCTGTGAACTTATATTAACAAATCAAGGATTTCATTAATTTTTGCCCCTAAAGTGTTGCACCCGCACATAAGGTTTTAATTTCAAGCTTTTCTGACTTCAATAATTAATAATAAAAACAATAATTCATGAAAAATTCCGAATAAATAGTGTTGCACTAGGGCCATATGTCCTTTATATGTCTGCAAGATTTTATCCCAAATGGACATCATTTACCTCATATATTGCTGCACCCGCACAAACATATATGTTAAGATGTGCTGGAAATTTGAAAACCCACTTTCACGGAAACTAATTTTATAATCATTTGCACACATTTTCTCTGCACAAATGATATATATTATGAAAGTTGATTCAATTACCTATCTTTTCTCTTTTTACTTCATCTTCAAATAAGTTAGGGAAGTAACCCTAATTGTCACCTAAAATCAGAGTTTTCTGTTTATTCCAGTATTATGTGGCATCTAAAGTGTCCTTAAAGGAGTCCATGATTGTGCATCATCCCTATTCAATTTTTTATAAATATTATTAAAAATGAGTATTCAATTTTTTATAAATATTAGTAAAAATGATAACTAGTAATTACTTTGTACCTCCTTAATTCTATGTTTCCAACCCTTTGAAATGATAATTCTTAGGCTAGCACTCACCTTCACCCATTCATTAATAACCCAACAATCCGAAAATACCTAAAACAATACCAATTTTCTCATGGAATAAAATAATAAACCACATAGGGCCAAGAGCTCAACCCTGGAATTAGTACCAAAACCACTAGCCATCCAGAATTGTAGAAAGTGATCATAGACAATTTGATAACCGGTTTTTCTCCAGAGAGATCTGAGTGCAATGCAACATCAAAGTAAACCACTAGAACATCCACAATTAAGGAGGGATATCTCTTGATTCCTTATAAAAAGTTTCCTAAATGCACAGATAATTTTTTCCACTATACTATATGTTTTTCTCTGTCCATTCTTGAAAACATTCAGATTTCTATAATGCCATAGACCCCAAAAAACAAACAAATGTAAATTTGAAAGGGATACAATGGATTGAATGTATATCCAAAGTTTAGCTTTGAACATTTCTAGACCCCATCTAGCTAAGGATTTCGACAACCACAAAACGTTTCCCCAAATTTTATGTGCAAAGTCACATGAAGCAAATAAATGATCAACATAATTTTCACCAGTGACTAACAGAAAGGACAGTGAAAAGGACCAACAAACCCCACTTTCTTTAGGTTATCTCCAATCATGATTTTATTTTCAAGCACAAGTCATCAAAACAATTGTAATTTTAATGAAGCTACCCAATTGCTTAATGACAGGAACCATCACATTCCATTTGATAGTTTGGAGAAAAAAGATATAGAATCATAAGCTAAAGAAGTATTTACATGCCCCATAGAATAATTCCATGTCTAGAGTAGATTATCCTCTCAATTCATTAGTCTAAAAACACAATATTCCAACCCTCTCACATAATTATTCCATTGTTCGACATGTGAACCAACCAGACCTAATTCTTCAAAGCTATACCAATAGTTTCAACCCATGGATCTACATTAGGATTCCTAACATTCAATAAATTATTGAAGTGTAAATCCTTCAAATACAAATTAATCTAATTCGATAATTGATATCTATTATTAATTGATACATGTCATCAACACCAACAATCTGATCTTCCCCAATCAAAATCTGAGTGATGTTTCCCACCTTCCACACCAACCAACAACTTAAAGAAAGAACTAATACTGGAAGTCTCGTCCAAATACTTGAATCCAAAGAGATCTATTTATGAGCACAACGAAACTAGTAAACCACTAATAACTTCTTCACGTGCATAGCCTAGATAGTCTCACACCAAATCCCTTTTTCAAAGAGACCCCATCACAAAATTTTCATACGTAATGCTTGAACAAACCAAAAAATATTGTTATTGCCCCAACCACCTAGTTGTTTTGGAAAGGACATCCAAAACCAGTTATTACACGGCAATAAAAAAGTAAAAATATTCTATCGAATATTATGAAGAATACCTTGGGGTACCTTTGCTAGGGATATCCAATAGACAGGAACTTTTTGAAGAACCAAATTAATCAGGATCAATCAACCCCCCAACAATAGAAATCTAAACACCCGATTTGCAGTCCTATTCTTCACTCTCCTTACTAACCACAACCAATCAACCACAAAATAATTGTTGGACTTTAAAAAATATCCTAGATATTTGAACTCGTTTTCAATGTGCTCCATCAGATAAGGAAGAAAGGAAATAATTGAACCAATGATATCGTCAAAAAATTCACTTACCAAAGAAGAAGATTTATGTTGATTGATTTCCATACGACTAGTATTGCAGAACTAAATAATAATCTCATGAAGTGTCTACCATTCAATGACTTTCCCCTCACCACAAAGAAGGGCATCATCCACATGGAGGAGGTTGGAGATAAAAAAAAAATCAAGAAACCTTCACTCCTATCTTGATCGATCAATCTGCTTAAACCTTTGATCACTAATAAAACTAGTAAGGGAAACAAAGGACATCCTTGTTTGAGTCCTTGAGAAATATTAAAGAAACAAGTAGGATCAACATTAATAAGAATTGAGAAGTTAGTTGAAGACACACAAGCCATAATCCAATCTGTAACCGCCAAATTTAGTTCAATTTGAAGCAAAACCAATCTTAAAAAATTCCAATTCACCATGTCGTATGCTTTAACTAGATCCATATTTAAAATTAAAGAAAAAATCGTCTTCACTTTGATTGAATGAGGAATCTCTTGAGCTACACCAATAGCATCAAATATCTATCTATTGCATGAAAATAAAAATTGTTTTTTGGACATGTGCATATCCAAAAACGACATTAAACTATTAGCAATAACCTTCAAAATAATTTTATAAAACAAGTTGCATAATGATATTGTTTGAAAAAAAAAGGCATATTCGACTTGGGGATTGAAGAAATATAAGTTGAATTCAAACCATTAGATACCTTTCGTTTTGTTATGAATTCTTCAACCACATTTAGAAGTTCCATGCTAGCCAAATAAAAAAACCGCAGAAAAAGCTCTGTCGTCCAACCATTTCGTCCTAAGATTTTTTCCTTGGAAAAATTTTCTAGAATATTTTCAATCTCCACCAGTGAAACCTAGCAACCAATGGGATATAAATCTATAACATTAAAAAATATGGGATAAGTAGCTTTCGATTTCATTGTGCCTGAATAGAATTCATACTAGGATTCAAAAAATAAGAGTTAAAATGCTCAACAACTGATTTTTCTAAATTTTCTTGAGAACAAATTCAATTGCCTCGGTAATTTGTTAATCCCCAAATAGAATCTTGAATTCTACACTAATTTGCATAATTATGAAAAAACTGAGCGTTCATGTTTCCCTGAATGAGCTAAGTTGCATAGCTCTTCATCCTTCACTCTTCTTCTTCCAATTAAAAGAAAAGGATTTTATACCTTCTAACTCAACCATATAATCCTACTCATGAACTTAAAAGACACTATAAGATTCCTTACATAAAATCTATAAAATTTCCCTCAATCTCAATCAACTTTTCTTTCATAGAATCTTTCTTCCTTTTCTCCTAGGAACTAACAACCCATTTAAGCTCTTTCAATTTATACAAATTCTATGCATAGCTTATTCACATTCAAATTGATCTAGGTAATTCCTTTTTCCCAAACCATCTGATTAAAATAATCAAGCTCCATCCAAGGGTTACTTAATTTAAATGGATATTTTAACTTTGGGACCGATCCTTCTATTTGCAGACAAATTGGAAAGTGGTCTATAATATTGACATTTAATGACCATGATCTGTACCTTCCTACAAAAGAAAAAAAAAATCTACCCTAATAAATCAATCAAGTATATTTTCCATCCCTTCAAATCCATCCCTCCCATTCTACCATGTAGGCACCAAAGGGGAAGAAAAAATATCAATTAACTTCACCTTCAAGAAAACAAATTATTGTTGAACCATATAGCCAAAGGATCCAGATGAGAGAAAGATCTCGAAACTTCCCTTGCAGCAAGAGCAAAATTTAGATTTCCCCAAAAATCAAAGATGGAGCTACTAATGATCCACTTTCCACAACATCCTATCAGAAATTTTGCCTCTCAGAATATGGGCCATAAACATTAAAATATCGACACTCTTGTTCAAAATATCTGCATGTGCCTTCCAATGATATTCTTTCACAATTTATAAAGGGGGGAAACTTCGCAATCCAAGGGTGCTAGGCCAATAAGAGACACAAAAAGAATCCTTGAGCATAAATTGTAGCACACTCCTAAATATCTCTTGCATCTTAGACCCTACAACCATCGTCTCTTGAATCATTACAATATCGATATTTTCTACTTCAAATAGTCTCTTAAGAGCAAGAAATTTATTATTGCCCCCCACCCCCTAATATTAAAGGACAATATTTTTATTAAGAGCCTGATTCTAAGGGCATAAAAGATTTAAGGGCCCTAGAACAATTGAGTAACTCACATACATACTATCAATATCCACAACAACATAATCCGATGCCAAGAATAGAAACTGAGAAAGTGGCCTACTCAATGTTGTTAGGCCACCTCTAATGGCACCTTTCTTTGATCTAAATTGATTCTTACTTACAGTCACATTCAAACACAAAGATGGATTGACCAGGATACATCTCTGCACTTTTCATGACTTGAGGAGAAAACATTCAATAACACTTTTTGAAGAACATCCTTATAGCTAGGAACCAAAGAGTTTATCGATTGTGAGTGACTTAACAAATTCCCTGTACTAACCCCTAACTCAACAATACCTCCATACACCCCTTCTATGAATTCTAAAGGGATTATATCTCCCCTCCCCATAGAAGGGGGACATCAACCAACTCATCTTCCATCGATCTAATAGGCCCCATATCTCCTTCAACCAGACTTAAACTCTTTACAGAACACAAAATGGATCCAATAGGTCCCATAGCTCCCTTGACCACACTTAAATTCTTTATGGAACAAAAAATGGATCTAGAATCACCATCCACAAATCTAAAAACATCATCTCTAACCTCATCAAAATGAGGAATCGTTGACCTTGAGCTAGTCCCAGGAGGAGAACCTAAAAAGTATCTCCATACTAAGGAAGGAACCGGATCCAAAGTCAAGATTTTCATAGCAATGTCAATCCTTCTCCCTGCCCTTCTAGGAAATAAATTTCATCATCATTCAAATAATTGTAGAAAGAGGGAAAAAGAGATTTTAATTTACCTGAAAAAATTGAAACCTCTTGAGGTGAAGGAGCCATCAACTCATGAGAATCCTTAGGCCATACCCCTCCACCCAGATCTTGACCAATTGCATATCTCCCACATGCACCAAAACAAGAGGCAAACAATTAAGAGTCCTCTCCTCCTAATCCACATGGTCCACTTCAGGTATGAAACACAGACAATATTTCCACAAATGCCAAGTATGACACAAACCATGGCACCTGAGGGGAATTGTCCAAAAGCATATCTTTTGGAAAAATACCTTATCATCCCATTGAATTTCTACCTCATCTAAAAAAACCTGAGAAAAATATGTTTCCACTAACACCCAAGCAATCATTTTGTATCCCTTTTTTAGCATCTTGTCATCGAAGTAAATGAAGTTTCCCATCATATTTTCCAAAAATACAATCACTTTCCATTTCCAAAGCTCGATAGGTAATCCACGAAGAAGCATCCAACATTGTCTTTGAATAAATATCTATATATAAGGATTAAATGTGGGAGACTAGGTCAGTTAAGCATAAAAGAACCCCTACCAATCACTTAAGGCTGACCACAGATAATTTATAAGGTCATCTTCCCCTAAGAACTAGAAGCAATACCATGTATCCATCAACATGCTTAAATGTGGATAATACACAAATAATGGTTTATAGTTTTCGATGATCCAACTGAGCATTACCAACTTGTTCATTGAAATGTGCAGAAATGTACCCACCAAATCCCTCGAAGTGAGGCTGTCCACCCTATCAAGGTTTGCTTCTTTATCAAAACCATCAAAATCCTCTTATATTGAGCTCAGAGCACTTTGGACACCCACTTGGTGTTAACAGTAACCCCAAAACCCTAGGCCAGACAACTTTTGAAACTTTATGTGTTTTGTTCTATAGAACTATAACTTCTTCCATAACAATCCTAGTATCATGTGATTCTCAAACGTCATGAAAGGGAGATAATCCAACAGTCTTCTTCTCCACAATGCCCTCATGCTGGATGGCATGTTCAATGTCCTTTCTTGACACCTCAATCATATGATCCTTTGTCTTTTTCTTAGAGTTGACCTCCCAATATATAATTTTGTACTATGTTTATGACTTAAAAAAGCCAACCTATTCTCAATCGAGGTCATCATCCACCCAAATAACATTTGTAATACCCCCAGTTTTGAATTGGATCGTATTTAATAAAAATTATGTAAATGAAGTAAATATGCTAGTATGGATTGCTAATGTGGAGCTCAAAGCTAAGGCTCGAGTAGTGAATGGCTAGGCATATATGATATACATAGTTTTATTTGTACTCTATGGTTGGATTATCATCACAATTCGAAATGTATGTAAATATTATGTTGGAAAATAATAAAATGGTCTAACACGGTTGTGCAAACATTTAGAGGGGTTATGATTCCACTAGTGGGGAAGATAAAAGGGGGTCTATGGGAAAATAAATCATTTGTAACCAAGTGTCAACCTCATAACTCATCCCAAAATTTTCCATGTGCTTTAAATGGGACAATAAATTCCTTTTGACTATTAAATCCAATCATTGAATGCACGGGTGAGATTGATTGGAAAAGTCAAATTAGGCATCTATTGAAGCATGGGGGTTGTGACAATTATGTCAGTTGTCAGCAGTCCTTTCCTTCTATTGTCATAATCTATGTCAGTTGTCCTTCTATTGTCATAATCTATGTCAGTTGTATTTTCACCATCACCTCACTGTCCCTTGGATTCAACAACCTTTTGATCATTCTCTCATCCATGTTTCTACACTACGTAGAGTTTTCCTACTATTGTTCATGACCATTACCAGATGGTGCATAACCAAAAAATTGAATTTGGAGATAGAGATGAATTTTGGGAAGGGAAATTAGATGGTTGTAGGTGAGCATAGAGGTTGTGCAAGCTAGTAACCCTTACCCATGGAGTTCTTCTACTTTTGAATGCTTGGGATGCCATACTTTATGCTATGGGAGGTTCTCCAATAGCATACACCGGAATGAATTCCTACTACATGCAATGGTAAACACTGTAAGGGTTGGATTTTGTGAGGGAACTATGGATCAGTGAAGGGAAATTCCTTCCTTACATTATTTAGGGTAGTTGGAAGGAGTGCCATGGCTGTGAGAACTGAGTGAGATCTCTGTAGAGATATGCATGTGTTTTTGGCTAATCATAGAGAGCCGAACGAGTTGTGGGCTGAGTGAGAGAAGCTTGTAGGTGTTTCCTTCACCTTGGTGGCCTCGTGGCCTGGTATCCCATCTCGGGGGTGTGCTCCCAGGAGAAAGAGTATATGCTAGATAGAGTGCCTACGGTTGGGTAGAAAATCACTCTTATGCAACTAGTTGCATGGATCTTCTTTATTAACAATAAGTATTATCTTTTGTTTTTGAATCTACAATATTTATTTGATTCCTGCAATTATTTTTCTTATATATGCAATTTATGTGTCTGAATCAAGTTTGTTTCCATTATGTTTTTTCATTTATGCATTTGCACACATGTTCATACTGTCATGAGTTTGTAATCATGGTTATGGGGCAGAATTCAGAATCGTGTACATCAGTGTAATATACCCTCTTGCTGGTCAGATTGAGATATGTGTACGTTACAACATTCTCCATTGATCCCATCCCCTTAAAACAAAGAGACCATGCTAAATACCATAAAGAATACCATCTTCCTTATGACAAACCCTATTTAGCAAAACCATAGCTACTTCCAACTAAAAGATAAAGTTGTGAAAGTTCATTGTTGTTGTTGTTAATATTATTATTATTATTATTAGCAGCGACAATAGCAGTAGTAGTAGTAATAAAACTTAAAAGTTGAGGAAGAGCCAACTCGCTTACAAAAAGCTAAAATGCATTCAACCTTTCTTTCATTGATGTGATCTGAGTGTTGATTTATATATGAGTGTTGTTTTGAGTCTAGGTGTTCATCACGAGTTCATTGCATTATCATTTGTTCTATTTCATATAAGATTTTTTTTTTTTAAATTTGGACTATTTCCATTTTAAGTCTTTTTGAAGACAGGTTTTTTTAAAACCAGACTTTTCAAAGTTTGAAAGTGGGGTATCTAAAGTGTAAAATTTGGTAACCCCAATTTTATTAAATTTGGATCAATTCCACTCTAACCTCCTTTGAGGATAATCCAAAATCAATCTTCTTGAAGTCCAAAATTGAGGCTTATAAAGTTAAAAAAATTGTTCCAAAAGTGTCCATATTGAATTCCAAATATGCAAAATTAAATTTGATATTTACATTTTTGAAAACCAATTGCACTCTTTTGAAATCCAAAAAAATCATTTTTTTAAATAAAAAAAACCAATTTTTTTCCAAGTTGTGAAGTCCAATTTATCCATTGTCACCAAGTTGTTCGTTGAGTAACGTGACTATGAGGCCAATGTTATTTCAAATTCATATCATTATTACCTAATAGAATTTGATTTGTTATTTTTAGAAGCTGCTTTAATATAACGGTACAATATATATGATTTTGTGAATGTCATCATTGTTTTTTCTTATAAGTTTATAAGGTAACATACATTTAGAGTTTACATTTATATCTAAATACATATGTCTAATCTTGTGGGAAAATGTGAGTTGTTTATCTAATAAATTAATAGTTGCTATATAATGCACGTTGATATATATAATTTTTCAAAATTTAAATATTTTATGTATTTTTGTGTATCGGTTTTGTGATTTTTTCTCAGGCTTTGGTTCGGTTCAATTTTTGAGTGGGTTGGTTTGACCATCAGTTTTGTTTCTGTAACTATGGAATATATTAACACTTTTAGAATATGATTTTGGAATTTTAGTATTTGATGTTAAGACATCCAAACTAAACTTCACATTTTAAACATTTAAATTTTGTAGTTAATTTAAATCATGTTTAAACTTTATAATTTAATGTTTTTAAAATGAGCTACCTATCATCTACATGTACTGGTCATTCATTCATTAATTTTCAATCACATTTAATTTATATCATTGAATGTTTTAAAAATGGGTTCACAAGTACAAGTTCATCATTTATGGATTCATAGTTATACCTCTTTGTAATGCTATAATTCTTTTAATTGCCTCATAAATTATTTTATGTGGTCATTCACATTAAACTCTAACAAAAAAATAATTTGATGCATTAGATGCAAAAAAATACATAATATGTATACATAATGGATTTGTAGTTAACAAACAATACTTAAATAAAATAAATAAACATATATTTTTTTATTAATATCTTATTAAAAATATTGAAAGCACAACTAAATTTATCAAACACAATTGAATATAAAAAATAATTTCAATTAGATGTATAAGTTTTCATGCAACACTAATTTCTTTGTTCCTAATTGCAATAAATTTTGTAAACATATTGCACAAAACTAGCCCCAATTTGCGATTGAGATACTCATCCAAGTGGACTTACCAATTATTTGACTTTAATAACTTGCCACCAAAACAATTATGAATCACCAAATGTTTTTGGCCATGTATGATGATTTATCCTTGTTGAAGGATGCATACTATTATTTGGTTATTTGGTCAGGTGGTTTGAGCTTTCCCTAAAGGTGAGCTTAAAAAGTGAAATTGAAGAAGTTAAGCCAGGTGGTTTGAGCTTTCCCTAAAGGTGAGCTTAAAAAGTGAAATTGAAGAAGTTAAGCCAGCACTATGCAAGTCAACGCTACTAGTTGAGTCTTTGCAGGGATCAATGTAGATCAACCTTGATAAGATTGTGAGCATGTTGTTATGATAAAGGATCTCAACCCAATGCATGAATAAGGTACTTCAAACTAAGGAAAGAATGTAGGCCTTTAAATCCATGAGAGATCAAAAGATAGTTCAAACCCAGGAATGTATGTGGGCATTTAAATCTATAGTTCAATAAATGTATGTAATGAATGTATGTAGGAATTTAAATCCATGATAAAGGATCTCAACCCAATGCATGAAATAAGGTTCTTCAAACTAAAGAAGGTATGTAGGCCTTTAAATCCACGAGAGATCAAAAGATAGTTTAATCCCAGGAATGTATGTGGGCATTTAAATCCATAGTTCAATGAATGAATGTAATAAATGTATGTAGGCATTTAAATCCATGAAAGGATAATTTTTTTTAAAGCATGTAAGCTGTTTGAATCCATAAAAGGGATCAATTTATAACTTTGTTACACACTCCATCAATCACCACTAAACAAATTGGAGGGATTGATATTACATAACAAAAGAAAAAATAAGTAAGGCTCCCATTATGAATGATCTTTAACACATGCATGAAATAAGTTGTTTTATTGAGAAAACTATACAATAACCTAGTTCTAATGATAAAAAGAGAGCTCTATTGATAAAAAGAGAGCGTCAGTGCAATTTTCAAGATCCAAAATCCCCAAAAAAAACACTGAATTGCCGACATCATAGATGCTTACAAGGGAACTTTCTTTATACATCATGGCCATAGACAAAATAATATATTCAGAAAGATAGCTCTTCCTGAGTATCAAACTCATACTTGTGACTGCACAGTCAGTAGTAAACTCGCAATTCTGCAGATACAGAACTGACTCTCTTGTGTCATACAAATAAATAAATAACTCAAGTGATTTAGCCAGACAAACCAGCAAGAATGGAATTTTGTTAGTCAGTTGCTTCTCAAGTTGGAAACTTCTAAAAAAATAGAAATGTTAAAAAATGTGTAATAGAAATGTTAAAAAATGTGTAATACAATGTTTATGGTTTTAATTTATCTAATTTTTGTAGTTTTATATATAGGATTCTAAATATTTTAAATCTAATTTGACTCTATCCATTATTATTAGAATATTTTTTTATTTTCTATAATGGAGACATGTAAGCTCTTGGATGAACATGAAAGGAGTTACAAATCTCCCTCTACCAAGATGTAGAATGTGCACATCGCATTTTACACATCGTTTAAAAACACATGGATAGGATCCAAGTCTAGTTGTTTTTTTCATTACAATGTATCTGACGTCGAGGACGTCATGTCAAGGTAGTCGCAGTTTTCGATCTTGGGTGGGGACGAGTGTAGTGGTCTGCTCCAACCACCCCACGTCCAAGAGTAAGCCCTCCAAGTAAGCCCTCCAAGTAAGCCCTCCAAGTCTAGGTGTTTATCATGTGTTCATTGTCTCATCAACCATTTTAATTCATAAAAAATCTCATCTTTTTAAAATTTGAATTATTGTCACTTTAATCCTTTTCTAATATAGATATTTCCAAAATTAGTCTTTCCAAAGTTTGAAAGTGGAGTTTATCAAGCGTGTTAGAGAGAGTGCAATGGAGAGAGAGGGTCAAAAGGCTTAGAATCACCCCAAATTTAATAGATGTTCAAAAATATAGTTGTTCAAAAATTAGCCATTAAAAAATATAGCTTAATAGTTATTCAAAAATATATACTTCTAGAAATTTAAACATGTTTACAACATTTCCATCTTCATTGACTCCAATCTTTGTATCACGAGTACTTTGGCCTCTTCTTCTTGACTTTATTGCCATCCTTGAGATTTGCTCAAATTCCTTTGGCTTGATTCTTCCATCATATTTGAAATTTCAATTGGCCTTCTACTAATTCTACTCATAATCCTTTAGATGTAATATGTCCTTCCTTGTTTAAGATTCAAGCTTAGTTTTCATCTCTTTCAATGTATACATAGTGGGAAGAATAAAATACCACATTTAATCTTCAACTATACCATAGGATTCAACCTATGGAGTGATATGTTGGCACAACACCAATTGAATGTAATATACCTTATTTCTTTACGAATTTAGAGCATGAGAATGTTGTTATCAACACGTTCTTTTTCAAAATTTTCTTGCTTTTAGAATTTTATTTCAAAACTAATTTCAATATTCAATACTGTTTTTTCTCAACGATCTCAACATCTCTTGCTGATGCCCTCCATCAATGTCTTCAACCTCTACAACTTTGGTGAAATCTTCACAAAAAAAGACAATTGGCATCTTCAACATTCTTAGTTCTTTTAAATCCATTCTTCAATCAACTTCAAATCTGCATCAGAATAAACCACTTTAGGGATATTCTCTTTTCACAACATTTCAGTGGACTTTAACTCTTCAATACACTCGTCAACTAAGCAGCTAGAATAATTCTATTATATAACACCATGTTTTTGACCCCATAATGGGCCCTCACATAGAGTTGAGGAAGCTTTTAAATACAATCATAGATGTAAAAAACTCACTCAAGTTTTAAAAAACAAAAACATGTATATGTTTATTACATGTAGCAATGTGTAGGCTCGAGCCTGCCACAGTCAAGGCCATGCATGATAGACAAAGTATGAGTTATGAAACGAGTAAGCATTTTGTTAGACAAAATGCATACACGATATATAGAGAAAAATGAGTGCGTGATTTATATAACTTGTTATATTCCCAATTCAGATTGCATTCCTTATCTCCTCCATTGCAACACAAACATTCGACTTTTGAGCGTCCAATTGATCAAATCACAAATGCAATTAGGGAGCATAGAAGGATCATATTATAGTGAAGGAAATCATCCCGTCCATCTCAGCTAATTTCATAAAAACCTTCCTTCTCAATTACGTAATTATGTAATTCCGTTCATTTGGTTTCCCTAAAAAAATAAACCCTTATTTATGACCTAAAAAACCCAATACTCATAAAATTTAAGTCATTTTCACTCTACATATATATTCATGAGCATCCTTATGAATCCAAATTACTATACATAAATACATAAAGTTTATCATATATATAGAAATGGTGCATACAACTAAAAAAAATCAAGTGGAATTCGTAGCTGCCCTAAAATACATAAACAAATAGGATAAATGTCTTATAGATTAAAAAAAAATTCATTCTACGATGAATAATTACATAATCAAAATCCTTTCCTATATTGGGATTTTATTCATCAATAGCATCATGTGCTTCCACCTCTAGGCTCCATCCCTTCCCTCTACCAGGAATATTGAAGTTCTTCCTCCAAGAACATTTGTTAAGACCCTATAGTTTTGATGAAACATCCTCATCCAAGCGTTAAAATAAGGTAGAGAAGCTTCCCATGCTAAAAAAGTGATTTCACATAAGCGAAGGGTACATTTTTCTTAAGTTTAGGATGTTTTGAGTTCAACAATAAGCGCCACCAACATCAATGTACATAGGGAGGTTGATGTGCTTGATTACATTCCAATCCCATACCCTCATACATGATATAATCCATTGGAAACCTTGCAATCCTAAAAGCTTGAAAACTGCTGAGTCTGTTGAATTCTAGATGGGATCTAAAATTCTACTTTTTTGCATATAAATTACAACGAGGTTGAAACCACTGTCAAGCATCATCAATGAACATGAGGCATCAAACACATTGAATCCTTCTAAAAACTTGCTCTCACAAGTAACAATGCATTCCGTATACGAAGATTTAGGATTTTTAAAAACATGCTCAAATACCATGTTAATAGATTTAAAATCATGTAAATATAAATTTTTGACATTTAACACATGAAAAATTCAAATTATCACACATATATGACATAAATTTAAGATGGAAAATGTTATGTTCATTCATTAGTGTAATTGTTCAATTTTAAATAGTTCACATCGTTATTTGTTTTACACTAGTTTTACATTTTTCATTTCTTAGAGATGCCATTATACCATGTTTATTTTTTTAATGATTTTCTTTTCTGTATTTATGATTGGAGTGGCTACTATGGTTTTAAATGTAGAGGTTATGAGACCATGTTGAGGCCTGGAAATTCGCAGGCGACAACTTAAAGGGATTCTCCCCAATCAACGTTTCCAACTAGCTCGTTGACTGTTTGGAATAGGGAATCCGTCCGGTTTATGGTCCGGCTACCGTAGGTCAAAGTAACTACGAGGGTTTACTCGTTGCGTCCCGGTCCACCGGAATTTGTATTTTTACTTAATGTATGCAATGCACATGCCTATCTTAAACATGCAGGGTGATAAAAATGTAAGGAACGACACAATGTGCTGCGCAGGTTCTTACCTCTCGTCTTAGGTTCTCGAACATCCAAACCACATATGCAACTATGAAGTAAAACAACTAACTATCTAAACACCTAACTACCTATCCCCGGGGAGCTAGAAAATGATTATTAATGAGTAATGCATTATCTCCATGTATAATAAACCAAATTACAGATAGCTGATATTTACGTTTACAACACATGAACAAGAAAATATTCTAACAATCAGATAGCTAACTGTTCTATGAGCCACAAGCATTACTCTGAGTGAACTTTCCACACAATGAATCAGAAACCATTTAACAAGACATAGGTCATGAAGTTAGAACGATCTCACGAATTGTGGACACAAGCTGAAAAATAAAGTAGTTCATCTTTCCGCCATCCATTTGTTAGCATTTGGAAACTTCACATCTCTTTCTCCAACAGGCAAACTAAAATCTTTATTGCAAAAGGAAGTAGTTCTTCTTACAATAGGTCCTCCAGTATTACTGGGAAAAATCCCTGTCATTATCTATGTCTCCTACTTTTATACAAAATGCAAGAAATGGTTGGGCTGCCCAAAGGGACCTTTGGGCATCCCAACCCTTGGTCTTCCTAACGCTTCCCCTTTTCCCAAAAACTTTTACAAATATTTTACAATATTACAATGACCGATTTCTCACTAATAGGGCCCCGCTTGACTCTCTAGGAACTTCTTCCACGCTACAGCTTCACTGGCGAGATCTTCAAAAGAGTTGGGCTCCAAGAATTGGATATTAATCTCAAACTTTTCAGCCTTTTTCTTGATGGCCTCGACCCTGGTTGCATTTAGTCTCACCTGTTCTTCTAGGAGCTGCAAACAAACGGCTGTATGGCCTATTTCAATCTTCAGGGTTTGTTCATCAATGGCTTTGATGCATTGTACTTTGGCCTCCTCCTCTTGTTGTCTTCTATGTAAC
>LPNX010185995.1:24488-98183 GCA_001517045.1 Pseudotsuga menziesii | reverse complement strand
TCAAAACTATCAGCACAAAATGGACTCAGTCTGCCACTGCACTATAATGAGCCAGGTCTTAATGTGGTGTAAAATCAAAAATGGAAATATTCATTAAATGGCGTAGCATCAAAATTACATTATTCCACAGTTCGCCATTTTCCAATCAAAATATATGAAATGCAAATGCATAAATTTCAAATGCAAGGCGCGACTACAGCTCTCCGAATTCAGACATGGTTTTAGTAAGGATAACGCAAAAAAGGAGAAAGCTTATGTTGCTCGCAGACATGGTATTTACATCGATGCGACTATAAACCGTGGGAATCCAAAACAACTTTTTGCACAGGGGGCTCCCGCCAGCACCACTACTCATGCTACCCTCTGAACGCAAATACTAACAGCGGCACAACCCTAGGATTTCAAGGTAGCCTGTAATGACGAACTAAGCGGTGTGGGCAGAGGTTAGGGCTCAAAAATGGGTAAACCAATTAGGGAAACTGACCGGCTAAGTATTCACTATCCAAACCCCCGTCATAAACCCTATCGATACCATCGACGGATCTCATTATTACTAAACCAAGTGCAGGCGACATGAAGGTTGCCTGCACCTTGTCTTCCTTTACTGTGCTCAGGGTGAAACTGAAACGGCAGAGACAAAAATGAAATGCGGGCTCTACAAAGGCAAAGACTCCACCCCCTCTAACCACAAAACTATTCGGTCGGAAACCCTAACAAAACGGGCGCAAACCACCGAGTGAACGGTTATGACAAACCTAGCTGCGGGTGAAAAATTCTTCGGGCGAGCGAAAAAGACTACGGGGATCTAATTCTAGCAATACTCGAACCAATACATAAATCCCCTAATAGAAACCTTGAAAAAACACGATGTTAGGGTGTAAAGATCCTACCTGGAAATCCAACAAACGAGTGAGCTGATGCCGGTTATACTTCTCCTCCTGCCACTTGGACACTGGTACACCAACAACTAGATCCTCACGCGTTCCTAAAATCGACAGCTCGACTTACCACGACAGCGCTCAAAAACAATACAAAACCCTGCTTACCGCCCCGTATATATTGAAAAACTGCCACACGTGTGGGAAAAAATTCCATCGGGCGCGAACTGAAACTGGGTTGGGTGGCCAGAACTCCATTTCCTCCACAACGGCGGACAACCCCCTGTACTCACTCGCCCGCAATGGCTAAATAACATTTGAATCACCGTCGTCAGGAGTCGGTGGACACCTTGATCGGATGATCAAGAGTTCGAACCCCTCCGCAACGTCGGGCCCTCAGAGTAAAATGTCGTCCGCAATGGGGAAGTAAGCGGTGGTCAATCGTTCCGCTATCCAGCCGGGAGATAACCAAAACATCGGAGCGCTACGGAAAGTCCTTTCCCGGAAATGATCCGCAACGTCGGGAGGGAAAATAAACACACCATCTGCAACGGCGGACGAGGAAGACTTCACATTCCTCCGATGAAGAAACAAAACCCGTCCGCAACGGAGGAGAATCAAACAATCACGCGCAACGGTTAGAAGATTCCAAAACCTCCCGAAATGGTCAGGACAAAAACGAAAGTCCAAAACTCGGAAACGGGCCGCAACGGCGGGGAGGAAGATCATTAAACCTCCCGCAACGGCGAAACAGAGGAAAAACTTAACTCCCAATCGACAAGGTTTTGAAAAAAAATGGGCAAAACGACAATGAAATCAACTCAAGATGGAAATCTTTAAGGCACGAAATCTTCAGAACATGTAATGAGGAGAAAACCAATCGATGGGCAGCAACCAAAAATGCTTCAAAATCCATAGGCCAAAAAATCGAGAGGCTGTAATCAAGAAAGAACCAACTAATTCAAAGGAAAAAGGGGGTCCCAAAATTTTAGAATTTTGGGAAAATGTTGCGGCTGCAACAATTGGCGACTACCTGGTGAATTCCAGATCTTTGAATTAACTTTCTTTCTAAGTTTGAAACTGTATGAATAAAACTGAACTCTTTTAGCTGTCTGCATTCCTAAGCCAACCGGATTATGCATCAAATTACTCATAAGAAGTCCCTTTCCTCGGGAAAAGGTAACCTTAGTAGTGTTTTAGGTCTGAATAACTCTCTGGAGGCCAAAAGGATGAGTTTTATTTTATCTGCCCTTTGGTAGTTATAGTCTGGACACCACAGGATTGTGACAGATAGTGAACAGTATTACCCTTTTGTTCCTCGTTCCCATGCCTATTTGCACTTTTGTGCCTTTAGAACTTTAGTTCAATTGATATGAGTCCTCCTGCAGGCTTTTCTTACTGAATTTTAATTCAGGATCCTCTATCCCATAGTGCCCTTTTGTGTGAATGATATATTTCATACTTCAATTCACGGACGGAGAGGATCTTGTGGCCCTTTGGTACTTCATGTTTTGAGATTAATACTTTTCGAGCTTTGTTTTGATATGTCTTTGCTTCTTTCAGGAGTATTGAATCTTAAGAGATTTTAGATCCTTTAATTTATGGCATGGGATCATTTATATATGGTAAACTGTTTCACTCTGCTTCCTTTCCATGTGTCTTTTACTGAGACTACCTTGGGGTATTTAAAGTGTGAAGTGGATGGAGCCCCCAAATAGTATTTCAGACCTTCTCACTGCTGAGGTATTTACAGGGATTAAGTGAGACTTCACATGAATGCATTTCCAGCTAGGAATACAATTCCTAGAAGACATCCTTTAGAGCCCAGTATTTTGCTCAGAATTTTAGTTAATACAGAACCTTGACGTTCTCCTTGCATCCAAAAGTTTGCCTCTTATTCAAAATAAACGAAAAACTAGCAAACTATAAGAAAACAACAGTAAAGCAAATAATGAAAGAAAGAAAGCATTAAAACACTAAAGCAGGACAAGCATCGAGTATCAAGAAAACAAAGCAATTTATTTATGTACACTAGAAAACTGAAATCTAAGCCCACCCCTGAAAAATATTGAAACTAAAAGTTGAGGAATGGGCTGGACTTAAACATGAGTTGCCTATCCATGGTCCAACTGTGTGGTATTTGAAATAGAACTCATATCTAGAATCCTGCAGTCATTTCTTTCAGCCTGAGGAAGCTGAAGGAGCTCAGGCTGAGTGTTCGTCACAGGACTGGCCTTTGATGAATGGTGTTCTAGCTTAAGCTCAGTAAGATAATTTCCTAAAACAGAATCATCAGATTCGTTCTCTTCCCCTAGATTAGTGACATTGTGCTTCATAAAGGGATCTCTTAGAATTTTAATCAAGTTTGGGATGCCTTTCTGGGGTAGCCACATATGAGACCAATCTGAAGCAAAGTATCCATTTAGTCTTGATGTCCAATCCCGGTTCAGGATCATCCCATAATCATCCGGTATATCTGCTACTATTATGTCAATGTAATGGCATATCTTTTTATTTGCGGACAATTGAATCATCACGTTCTCCATTTCACCTACTACCTTAACACAAGTTTTTTCAAGCTGAGTGACATCCCAAAGAGTAGGCTTTACCTGTCCCTTAAGCTTTTTGCAAACTACTAGAGGCATAACATTCGTAGAAGATCCAGAATCTACCAAACAATTATGCACCTTATGATTGAGAATTTCAAGAGTCAAGAGGAAAGGTGGGGCGCTGGTTTTCTTTGTCTTAATCAATTCAATCTTTTCCTCCACAGGTTGGTTCGTTGTGGGCAATTCTTCATTCAGTTTGTCAGCTTTGCTTCCCTCATCATCTTCCACCTGTTTGGAAAATTCAATGAGTGGCTCTATTTTCTGTTTGCCAGTAATATCCTTAGATATGTCATCTTTAGCCCCCACCTCAGCCTGCACCTTTATTCCCTTTTACAAGTCCTGAACTTTTGAGATTCTATCATGGTTCCTAATGGCCAGGTTTTCATTTTTTGTGGTTGTAAGTGCATGCTGAGATTTGCGATCATTTTCTTCTTGGCTAAACAGCGAAACTCCATTCCATGAGAACATAGTATCATCCTCTATCTTTTCTATGATATGTTTCTCTTTTACCTCCTTGCCACCGTCTCTAGTCAACTCGGGGTCCAACAACTTATTCATCACTCGTGTCATTGAATGTATCCATTGAGGACATTTCTTCTCAGAGTGGGATAGTTGGTGAAAGGTACAGAAATCATCCCCTCCTACCTCTGTTATGTTGATTGAAGAAAAATTTGGAGGTGGAACTTGCCATTGGTTGTTATCTTCCTTTTGGGGATAGTATGGCTTATAGGTTTTCTGAATGTCCCTCTCCCTCTCCGGATCTAAAATTTGGTTGGACATTTTCTGAAGCGCTTTCATCATTTCATGATAATTTTGTTTTTTATCTTCTCTAGATATAAATGGCAGTGAGCTTGTTCTTACAGTGGTCTTTTCTTTAAGTGTGTCAGGATAGTCCTCTATACTCTCACTCTCTGCCTCTACTCTTTCAGCCTCTTGATAAGTTTCCACCAGAGTATTCTTGATTTTCGTCTTGGCAAACATGGCCAGCTCAGGTCCTAGGGATGAGGTATAATACTCAATTAATACTTTGTCTGAGGGTCTATTGGTTTCTGAGAATTTCTTTAAATATGTTGAAAATCGTTGGGTGAAACAGCGTACTTTTTCATTCTCTCCCTTTCTTAACAGACCCAAACCTTTCATCAATGATGCATGTGTCTTCTGAGCTGTGTATTTACTCTTGAAAGCCCTCTCAAAGGTGTCCCAATTAGGAATGGAATTTGCAGGTATTCCGAAGTACCAGGATGCTGCTGCTCCTTTTAGAGTATGAGGAAAAAGTCTACACACCACATCTTCATACTCTCCAGCCCTTAGCCCTTCTAAGGCTAGGTAAAAGCTTTGGAGGTGATCATCTACAGCAAGGTTTTCCGCAGGGTCAAACTTGGGCAAGAGCTTGTCAAATATTTGAGGCAGATTATGCAGAGGAGGAGTTAAGTTCAGAGGTGACCTAGCTTTCCATATTGGAAAAGGGTTCGGTGGATTGCCAGCCATGAGCGAATGTAGGCGAGTAACACGAAGAGAACAGGGTTTCAAGGGTAGAACCGGAAACTTCAAACCTGAGTTAGATTAAACTTTAAACATCTGCTGGTAGGATAGTCTCGAGAAATCAAATTCCATGGCCAACCTTTTACTGGCGGCCCTCCTTCTAGCGCCAAAAACTGTTGAGGCCTGGAAATTCGCAGGCGATAACAGAAAGGGATTCTCCCCAATCAACGTTCCCAACTAGCTCGTTGACTGTTTGGAATAGGGAATCCGTTTGGTTTACGGTCCGGCTACCGTAGGTCAAAGTAACTACGAGGGTTTACCGGTTGCAGCCCAGTCCACCGGAATTTGTATTTTTACTTAATGTATGCAATGCACATGCCTATCTTAAACATGCAGGGTGATAAAAATGTAAGGAATGACACAATGTGCTGTGCATGTTCTTACCTCTCGTCTTAGGTTCTCGAACATCCAAACCACATATGCAACTATGAAGTAAAACAACTAAATATCTAAACACCTAACTACCTATCCCCGTGGAGCTAGAAAATGATTATTAATGAGTAATGCATTATCTCCATGTATAATAAACCAAATTACAGATAGCTGATATTTACGTTTACAACACATGAACAAGAAAATATTCTAACAATCAGATAGCTAACTGTTATATGAGCCACAAGCATTACTCTGAGTGAACTTTCCACACAATGAATCAGAAACCATTTAACAAGACATAGGTCATGAAGTTAGAATGATCTCATGAATTGTGGAAACAAGCTGAAAAATAAAGTAGTTCATCTTTCCGCCATCCATTTGTTAGCATTTGGAAACTTCACATCTCTTTCTCCAACAGGCAAACTAAAATCTTTATTGCAAAAGGAAGTAGTTCTTCTTACAATAGGTCCTCCAGTATTACTGGGAAAAAGCCCTGTCATTATCTATGTCTCCTACTTTTATACAAAATGCAAGAAATGGTTGGGATGCCCAAAGGGACCTTTGGGCATCTCGACCCTTGGTCTTCCTAACGCTTCCCCTTTTCCCAAAAACTTTTACAAATATTTTACAATATTACAATGACCGATTTCTCACTAAGAGGGCCCCGCTTGACTCTCTAGGAACTTCTTCCACGCTGCAGCTTCACTGGCGAGATCTTCAAAAGAGTTGGGCTCCAAGAATTGGATATTAATCTCAAACTTTTCAGCCTTTTTCTTGATGGCCTCGACCCTGGTTGCATTTAGTCTCACCTGTTCTTCTAGGAGCTGCAAACAAATGACTGTATGGCCTATTTCAATCTTCAGGGTTTGTTCATCAATGGCTTTGATGCATTGTACTTTGGCCTCCTCCTCTTGTTGTCTTCTCTGCAACATTTCTATAAATGAGTCATGATCTGGGAACTCGTGTAGCCTTTGCTCAGCTTCTACTTGACACCGGTTGTAAATGACTAAGGCTCTTCTGAAAAATTCGGTGCAAAGTCCCTTTGTTTTTTGGACAGTTTTCTTGAAGTCCTCTGTAGTAGTGATAGAGAACTCCATCAAGTCATAATCTCGCTGAAGGGTTTGTCTATTCTTGTATGACAGTCCTGCTGGGACTTCCTCACCTTTCTCTACCCTTGCCATCCTGGTGGTCAATACTTCAAGGATATCTTGTGACCTATCAACAAAGTAAGAAGCAGTCTCCAAGATTTCTTCCAATCGGCTATCAACCTGGAGGATCTGGCATCTTTCTTCTTCTAGAGCAGTTTGCAGGTGCAGCACCTTAGCATTCTGGGCCTGGATGTGTTCTTTGGTTGGCTGCAGATCAACCTGCTATTCCTTTGCTACTTCCAGCTGCTCTTTTAGTTCTTTAACATATGCAGCATTGGACTCGTATATAACATTCTGTTGCTCTTCCAGGTCTTCTATCTTCGCCCTCATCTGTTCTCTTTCATTCTTCAAGTCCAGAATTTCGTGCTGTGCTCTTTCCAGGGATTCTTGTGTTGTTTCTTGTGCATGTGCTGCTACCTGGATGGCGTAGATTTCACTCTTTGTAGCCTCCATTTCTCTGAGCACATGATCATATTTCCTTTTAGGTTTATTGCCCTCTTCTCTTTCCTTTCTCAGGGTGTCCTTCAGCGGAGAGGAGGTTTTCTTGGTAGATTCTATTTCATTCATCATTCGATCTATGTTATCTTCCGAAGCATGTATGGCTGCCTTCCCGGCACTTATGGTAAACCTCGGATCTATGTCTGTCCCTACCATCACAGCTTTATCTGATATCATCTTGCTAGTCATTCCTTCTGCTTCTATCTTTTTCTCTGTTCTCCTCATGATTCTTTTGGTAGCCCTGTCATAATATACAGTGGTAAAGTCAGGGACTTCCTCCCCCCTTTTTTGCACGAAGGGTACTAACTGAAGCATAGAGGTTGAAGGAGTAATGGTGGCGGGCACTTGAAGGATCTGCACTTCAGGGTTTTCCTCTCCTTGGCTTTGCCCCGCTTGTGTTTCAGAAGCCTTCTGTTGTGTTCCTTCTATCTTTTCAGTTTCTTTCCTCTGAAGCTCTTCGTTCAACTTTCTCTGGGTTTCTTCGGCTGCTTGCCTAGCAGCTCCTTCCTTTTCTCTGGCTGCTTCTTTTTCCAGTTCAGCTGCTTCCTGGGCAGCTTTCCTCTTTTCTTCTTCTCCTTTTCGCAGCCATTCTGCATCCTCTTCTTCCAACCTCTGAGCCTCTTCTCTTATTGTTCTGGCTGCTTCTTCAGCCCTAGCTTGTTCAGCCTTCTCTTGCTCAGATCCTTTTCCACCCTTGGTGGATTGCTTAGGTTTGAATCTCTTGCGGAGCTCTATCATATTTGGAGCCATCCTGTAAACCGATTCATCACTATCGAAATAATGGCTATATTCGTAGGTCACCTTGTGTTTCTTGCAGTGTTCCGCTACTCTGCCATGAGTGTCATTCCTTCGAAAAGTCATTTCACCAAAGCGGAACTTCCCTAGTTCTTCCATGAACTTGGGCGCTTTTTTTACATTTGTGAATTTATAATTTCCCAGTTTAAATGGAAGGGGGGATAGGCAGTCTTCTTGTACTGGAACAAGAAGTGACCAACTCCATCAATGTATACTTGTCTGACTGCCTCCTTGTGGATTATATAATCTGTAGCATATTTGGGCAGCAAAAAAGGGGTCTTTGACCCTCCAAACATCTTGATATACATACCATTTTCATTCAGAAAGTAATCTCCATATTCATCAATGACCTACATAGCGTCTTTTGACATGCAATCACATTCTTTTTGGAATATGAGTGCGTATAATGGCATGAGGAACTGCTCACAGACCTCTCTGTAGTGACTGTGATATAGATGATCCCCTAGAGGTTTGTAGGCCGCATATACAGGCATTCTGTCTCTATCCCATACACACTGGAGGCCGGGGAAAGGCTGATGAAAAAGTATGCAATCTATCAGGATCGAGCTCATATAAAACTCAGATCTCTTCCTGGCTTCTCCTTCCAAAGCTGTAGCCACACAAGAGGAGAGACTGCTTGATACTATACTTTCCCAGTTGAAGATCGTGCCTTCCGTGGCCACATAGAACATCAGGGATATCCACTCGAATTTGAATAGTCTGCCATTTTCTCTCCCGAAGATCCTATTCAACATTAGAGCTATGAATCTGTAAGTAGGTCTGAGACTGGCTGTGTTATATTCTTCAGTTCCTCTATGTCGGTATAGCTTCCCTGGCAAGAGCATCCTCTTCATGGTTTCTACAAAATCCATCCTAAGGTTGTCCAGCCATTCATTTGTCAGGAAGAGCTGAGGCTCCGGCAGGTGGTAAGCTAAGGCCACATACCATTACACATAACCCAGGGCTAAAGGCGGCATAACCCTGGCCCTCGACATTACAAATAAGCATTGAGTTGTGGTTGGTATTTGGTATAACCCATCTCATCACCTCCGGGCATGGAAACAGCTCGGGCCTGGTGGCAACTTTCATAATGGCATATTTTTCTATGTTTGTGTAAATGGGTGCTTCCTCAATACCGGTGTCTGGGACTTCCCTGCGGGAAATCATTCTGTATATGTCTCCCCATTTATATTCAGGTTCAACCCCCGAGACACATTGGGTGTCTTCATAGATGTACTCAGTTTTTGCTTATGTGTCTGGTGCTGGTACTTCCTCCACCGCTGGGGCTTTCTTCTTCTGCCTCTTGGACATTGTAGATTCTTCCTGCAATGTAAAACATTATGATATTAAGCATTTTCAGGCTTGTGAACATTTTGCAGCAGTTTTATCCTTTCTCAAGTGCATCAGAGCTATAACGAGATTTAGACTTAGGCCCTTCAGGCTGAAAGATTTGAAATGGTCGTGCAATATTTTGCAACATACTATTATTCTATGTTAATATTTAAACAAGAAATAGGCCAACACATGTACACACAATCTCGCCATGCCTTGTCTATCAAAACTATCAGCACAAAATGGACTCAGTCCGCCACTGCACTATAATGAGCCAGGTCTTAATGTGGTGTAAAATCAAAAATGGAAATATTCATTAAATGGCCTAGCATCAAAATTACATTATTCCACAGTTCGCCATTTTCCAATCAAACGATATGAAATGCAAATGCATAACTTTCAAACGCAAGGCGCGACTACAGCTCTCCGAATTCAGACATGGTTTTAGTAAGGATAACACAAAAAATGGCGAAAGCTTATGTTGCTCGCAGACATGGTATTTACATCGATGCGACTATAAACCGTGGGAATCCAAAACAACTTTTCGCACAGGGGGCTCCCGCCAGCACCACTACTCATGCTACCCTCCGAACGCAAATACTAACAGCGACATAGCCCTAGGATTTCAAGGTATCCTGTAATGACGAACTAAGCGGCGTGGGCAGAGGTTAGGGCTCAAAAATGGGTAAACCAATTAGGGAAACTGACCGGCTAAGTACTCACTATCCAAACCCCCGTCATAAACCCTATCGAAACCACCGACGGATCTCATTATTACTAAACCAGGTGCAGGCAGCATGAAGGCCGCGTGCACCTTGTCTTCCTTTACTGTGCTCAGGGCGAAACTAAAACGGTAGAGACAAAAATGAAATGCGGGCTCTACAAAGGAAAAGACTCCACCCCCTCTAACCGCAAAACTATTCGGCCAGAAACCCTAACAAAACGGGCGCAAACCGCCGGGTGAACGGTTATGACAAACCTAGCTGCGGGCGGAAAATTATTTGGGCAAGCAAAAAAGACTACGGGGATCTAATTCTAGCAATACTTGAACCAATACATAAATCCCCTAATAGAAACCTTGAAAAAACACGATGTTAGGGTGTAAAGATCCTACCTGGCAATCCAACAAATGAGTGAGCTGATGCCAGTTAGACTTCTCCTCCTGCCACTTGGACACTGGTACACCAACAGCTAGATCCTCACGCGTTCCTAAAATCGACAGCTCGACTTACCGCGACAGCGCTCAAAAACAATACAAAACCCCGCTTGTCGCCCCGTATATATTGAAAAACTGCCACACGTGCAGGAAAAAATTCCATCGGGCGTGAACTGAAACCGGGTCGGGTGGCCAGAACTCCATTTCCTCCGCAACGGCGGACAACCCCCTGTACTCACTCGCCCGCAACGGCTAAATAACATTTGAATCATCGTCGTCGGGCGTCGGCGGACACCTTTATCGGATGATCAAGAGTTCGAACCCCTCCGCAACGTCGAGCCCTCAGAGTAAAATGTCGTCCGCAATGGGGAAGTAAGTGGTGGTCAATCGTTCCGCTATCCAGTCGGGAGATAACCAAAACGTCGGAGCGCTATGGAAAGTCCTTTCCCGGAAACGATCCGCAACGTCGGGAGGGAAAAGAAACACACCGTTCGCAACGGCGGACGAGGAAGACTTCACATTCCTCCGATGAAGAACCAAAACCTGTCCGCAACGGAGGAGAATCAAACAATCACGCGCAACGGTCGGAAGATTCGAAAACCTCCCGAAACGGTCTGGATGAAAATGAAAGTCCAAGACTCGGAAATGGGCCGCAATGGCGGGGAGGAAGATCATTAAACCGCCCGCAACGGCGAAGCAGAGGAAAAACTTAACTCCCGATCGACAAGGTTTTAAAAAAAAACGGGCAAAACGACAATGAAATCAACTCAAGATGGAAATCTTTAAGGCACGAAATCTTCAGAACATGTAATGAGGAGAAAACCAATCGATGGGCAGCAATAAAAACTGCTTCAAAATCCATAGGCCAAAAAATCGAGAGGCTGTAATCAAGAAAGAACCGACTAATTCAAAGTAAAAAGGGGGTCCCAAAATTTTAGAATTTTGGGAAAATGTTGCGGCTGCAACAGACCAATTTCCCACTTGTGAGAGATTGGTGCCACATGGGGGGGCAAGGGGGGGGGGGGGTGGTGGATAACAACTCTACTGCTCCTTGGCACAATCATTGGATGTCATTTTTGACACCATTAGCCACTCTATTGGTGCTTTGTATGACATCACACCATACATATAAAGGAAAAGGAAAGAATATGCAAATGGATTGAGCTACAATGAAGTGAAAAATTTAAATATATCAAAGGAGCACATATTTTCGTTATTTACAATCTCTAGAATCTATGACATTCCAAGCACCAATAGAGCACACATTTCCATTGAGTGGTACATATATCGACCATTCTGAGAGCATTGGATGGATCGATGGTACATCATTTTTAATATGCCATCACACAAAAATAGGGAACTTCCACTATACTTCCTCTAAAATATATATGTTGAGTTCATGTTAGGAAAACATGCCAACTATGTTGATACCTTGTAGTCCCATGGCGTTGGTTTGGCCTGGATGCCCTGAAATTGTACCAATGCTAGGATTTTATACCTCCACCTTGAAGCCAACTACCTAAGACACATGTACCTCCTACACATCATATTATTCTCCAAACATAGGAGGCATTATTAGTCTAGCTTAGATTATTGTTTTCCATTAGCAATTTATAGAGTACAGTAAGAAAAAAATTTGAAAAATATTATGTCATTAACCATGTACTTACCTTCATGAAAAACTCAAAGAGGCCACCCTATGGGGTATCACTAAGGTTAATGTCTTCCTCGTCTTGCTAAGTGTTTGGTGCCTTCAACTTTAGATATTGTAAATGTTAGACAATATAACATTAATGAACTAGCCTGTATTAACAAAATGACATGTTGAAATATGAACTCATTTCCACTTGCTTCCACCTTAGATATGAAAACACCTAGTATACCAACACCCAACACCCCTCCTAAAAATATTTCCCCTCTATAGATCCTTTCCATTGTTCATTAACTACAATGTTTTTCAGTACTTTTACATGCATATATGTTAATGATCATGAACATATATCCACGATCATCATGAAACACATGAATGTGGTTGGGGAATTCAATTCATCAGACTCAAGGGCACTATTTTATATTCATAGTGCCCATACTTGGTCCTGAAGCAAGTATTACTGATGTCTTCATATTTTATGCACACCTGGTGATACCTAGACCTCAAATCAACCTTAGGAAATACTCTTTCCCCTCTCAGCTGATCAAAGAGGCCATCAATCCTTAGGAGTGGTTACCTTTTATTGATTGGGGCCTTATTAAACTTCTAGTAGTATAGGCACAACATTAGCATGTAATCCTTCTTCCTAATAAAAAACATTGGAGTTCCCTAGGGAATGTAATCCTTCTCCAACAATTCTTCAAATTTCATTTACAATTCTTTTAATTGTAGGGTGGTCATTCTGTAAGAAGTTTTAGACATAAATCAATTGTGAAATTTATGTCAGTCTTAGAGGATAACTCATGAACATCTTTGAATACATCTTGCAATTCCTAGAACACTAGAATTCCTTCAATGTGCGACTCCACATCGACTGGTGCCTCCTCATGATAATGTATTGCATACAAGTGACATCGCTTTTTGACATACTTCTTCATAGTGCATAGCGAAAAATTGTCTCACAGAAATCGGTCTTGGGATACCTTTAACTTGAATGATGTTACCTTCCTCATCTAGGAAAGTGACGATTTTACCAAGGCAATCAAGAATCGCATGATGTAATTCCCTCCAATCCATCCCAATTAAAATGTCATACGAGCTTAGAGGAATCACATAAAAATTGTACTTGGTTTGTAACCTATTCATTTTAAAACCATAGTCTCTAACCAGTGAAGTAATCTTTCTTGTCATTCATGTAGCTAACTACACCATTTTGTGATTAGGAAATTTATTGCTTACTAACTTGCATTTTTCCTTTGATCCCTTATATCCTTTAGTTTACCTTCCAACTCTTATCCAAATCTTGTCTACTCTTACTTTTCTCATACAAGTGTTAGCAGTATTTTTTGGGCTAAGTAGTTGGCGAGAGATTAGGCGAGTGAAAGGAGAAATAAGGTCTAATTGTTTTTTATCATATGACCATGAAGGATGTTAATGAGTTTCTGCAAGTATATTGAAGGGTCATTTCTAAGTTGGAAATGAAAAATAATTGAAAAAATTCTAGTTTTCAACTTTGCAAATGTATGATAATGATAAAGTTTGTTCCAAGTTACATGATGGTAGGAAATGAAAGGCCTAAATGCATAGGCAGAAGAATTTTGGTATGGGCGAGAGTAGGTTAACTTGTAGAGATAAATGTCTGTTGGATGAAGAGGTGTAAATAGATCTATGGTTCTGAAGAATTTTGTTGTTATAAGATGCAAGGATAAATAAATTTCTTTAATCAGCGAAAAGGCATAGAAACTTTGTATTTCAACGATGGTGATCAAAGGTTGACTTAGATAAATGGTGGAAATTCATTCCACTAATCTAACTTGCACAGAAAAAGTAATATTTCATATAGGCAGAATTGTTTAAAGGCTAGCATGTTTCAATGGTCAGGATTGAGGATGGGGTAATATCAACGGAGTAGGTGAATTCCGTTGATCTAACATGCTCGCAGAAACTAACTTTTCCAATTTGTGGAATTTCTTAAAGGTTGACATGTTTTTATGGAGGAGATCTAATCAGGAATGAATCTACATCGGAGAGCCATTCCATTGATTCAACTTGCGTGGATTAATGAACAATTGAAATATGTGGGATCTGGCAGGCCCTTAAAATTTGAACAATAGATATTTAAAGAGGAGTTTGATAAAAGGCTGGAAATAATTCTGCAAGGTGAACTAGCATGGAGAAATTCAGAATGAAAATTTTCAGAACTGGGCATAGGCTGCATCTTTCAACAGATGATATTAAAGCTCAATCTAGATCAATGACCGAGGTTGATTTCATAGATAAAAAATGCGAGGAGAAATGAATTCCTAGATTTAGAGGAATGTAGTTGGGGCTACACTTTTCACTAGTCCAAATGAAACCATGGTTTAGATCAACGACTAAAAATGATTTCACTAATCCAAGGTATAACAAGGAAGGAAAATTTTGGTGAGGATGCAAAAAGTGTAAGTATGGAAAATAATCAAAGGTGTGGATTTAAGGTAAGATAAATCTACAGCCTAAAATCAATCCATGAACATGAGCTATAGGAAATATAGAGAATATGATATAATTGGAAACCAAGGTTTAAGGGAAGTACATATGGACGGCTTAGATTTGAGAAGGTTTTAGATCGAAGATGGAGATTTGTTCCGATATTTAAAGTTTCAGGGAAAATAAAGAAATCTGAAATAGTAGGAATAAGACAATATGATTAACCAACAATTAAGATCAAGGGATCGGATTGAAGGATACTAAATCTACGGGTGGAATTACATTTGGTTGAAGAAGATGCACAATTGATATGAAGATTAACATAATATAAGGGCGAGCACATGGATTCAAATGATTTTGTTTTTCTGAAGCATTGGAAAGCGAGAGCCCAGGCCGTGCAAAAAGTGCCACATTGGACTCTAATATTTGGATCATCTTTCAGCTGATTAGGTAGGATTTGATCTTTGATTGAGCTAGTTTCTAAATGGCTGAGGTTGAAGATTTAGAGGTCCAGAATCTTGAGTATCAAAAAATTGAATAATTTCTTGAGGAAAAAGATTATGAAATATTTGACACTATAATGTTGAATGACACTATAGAAACATCCAAGAACAAGTTGAGAATACTTAAAGACTAGGGAATTGATACTCATGGTTTTTTCAGGCCGTATTTCTTTTATTTTTCTATAGACCAAACCCCAAATTGTCCAGAGTTTGTTGATTGGTGCGCCAATAATTATTCCCCTTCTGAGAGGGTAATTATGGATGCCTCTAGGTCTGAAATATTGTGTCTAGTGAGTTCTCTTGTCGTCCGAAATACTCTATATGTCCCTGCCAATTTTGTTCAAGTATTTAAAGAGTACAAATAAGAAATCCTAGTTTATTTTTTCCGAGAGTCCATAGTTGAGAAAAAAGAAACTTTCCTTAAAGCCTGTTCAAAACATAATATTCAATTGTTAAACCATCCTTTTCCCATTGATTATAAAATGTTTAATGAAGAAACCCAGTCTCTTTTAACCTTGGAAATTCAGTTCTTAGGGTTGGATAAAAATAAATACATCACAGAACCATTGTTGAGCTTAGTGTTCACCCTTAGTATTGGTCAGGTAGAGTCTAAAAGGTTAATTTAGTCAATGCATTCATCATGCCTTAAGGTTGACGAGTTTTTAGCTGAGAACATTCATTCTTAGTTAGTAAACTTCCATAGGATGAGGTCTTTCATATTTTAGTCTTTTATACTGAAGATGTTTTTAGCATTCAATGAAGACAATTTACAACTCCCAGATATGGTAATAACAAATGAAATGAATAGGGATTATTGTAAATTTATGAATTTTCTCATGGCAAAAGTATACAATGTTTTGTTTCAAAAGAGATTTCTCGGAGTGTTACTAGAGATGAAAGAAATGATACTGTTTTCACCTGAAATATGAATAGGGGGTTGGTTCCTATCTGAATTTGGTACAGTGATTAGGTTATATGGGTTTGTTCATCAACCCTATATCCTACCAACATTTTGGAGAATGAGAGTGTGTTTGCATTGGAACTAATATGGAAAAATTCAATAGTTGAAGATGAGCATTTCCTGAATTTTAAGAAAACTTCCGAGATTAAATTTCCATGGATAGTAGGCTCATTGGTCATTAAGAATAAAGCTACTCTTCCAATAATTGACAAAATGCTCAGAGAAATGGGATTTTTAGTTGAAGCTGCTATTAATTATGATCCTAACCATGTTATCTCAAATAGGAAACATGTCAATAAAAATAAACCATTTGAACATTCTGAGGTTGCAAGAATTTCTGAAACAACGAAACAGATGGATTACCCCAAGTATATAAAAAATGGTGAAAATATGCAGGAAGATTCACCTTCATCTACACCAGGAAATTTTTCTCCTCATCCCGATCTTTCTAGTGTAATTGTAGAAGTTGTTCATGTTACACCATTGGCTAGTTTTTCTGAAAAAACAAACAAGAGGGACTTCTCAGACGCCATGGATACTGAAGAAGAAGATACTTCCAAAACACCAAAAAAGAAAAGATTGAAAAAGTAGGGAAAATTGTACAGGTCACAAAGGCTAAAGGAAAAAAGAAATAGATGAAGGTCAAAGGCCCAGCCTTTGAAATCCATGAATATACCTTTGATAAAATTCCTGAAGGAGCTACAGATAGATACAAGTATAAGACTGAATTGTTCAAAAAATATAAATATGTGGGGGAAAAAGCTTCTGATGAAACATTGAAATTATATGATGAAGTGAGAAAATTATCCAGTCAGGACACATCCCTAATGGTTGTTAGGGATCATGCTAAAAATTCATTGAACTTGATAGTGACTACAGGAAACAAAGTTGCTGAAATGAGGATGAAATTAAAGAATATCTCTTCTACTGATATGATACATCTACATAGAGAACCAGGTGACATTATTTATACCAATTTGTTGAAAGCAACATTGCGAGTGTCAGAATTACAATCAAGTAAGATAAAATTTGAAAATTTACTCAGATCGGATAAAGTGGAGAACAAAGCCCACTAGACACATATTAAGAAGTTACAAGTAGAATTATTGGTGGTTGATAGTCAAGCTGACAAGGTAGATGTTGCACAAAAGTTGCTAAATGAAAAAGAAAGTGTGATTCAATTGTTCAAAAATAAGCTTAAAATTCAATCTACTCGGCTTATACAAACTTCTGAGTTGATAGAGTTTGAGAAATAAAAGGAGTCTTTGACTACTGAATTGACTAGTTGTAAAGAAAGGTTGTTGAAGTTTGAGAAAAAGGAGAAGCATTGTGAAAACGATGCAAGGCTTTGGGCTGAAAATGAAAAGGATTTAAAAACAAAACAAGCAGAGCTGGAGAAGGAACTAAAAGAAAGGAATAAAGAACAGGAAGTACCGATTATTTCACCTTCTGTACAATCTAAGACAGATTCCCTTTCCCGAGCTATGTCTCAGGTAATTCTTAAAGATGTAGAAATGACTGGTTTAAAGAACCAGAGTAAAAATTTGAAAGACATAGCTGTAAAAAGAGAACAAGCAAGAAAGACATTGGAGAACAAATGTAAGGAGGTGGTAGATAAGAATAATAAATTGACAAAGAAAGTGACAGGACAATCAGCCTTATAGGGAACTAAGCATATCATCTGGGATGTTCTTATAGCAAAAGAAACCAAGCTCATGCCTTATATAGATTATATTTTAGACAAAGAGATTGTTATGCAAGCAGCTAGACAAAGTGTCATGGTAGTGAAGCAAGTCTTAAATACAAAATCCAGAGACACAACTCAGAATGTAATTAGTTTTTTAAATAGTTTGACAGAGGAGGAATTAATGAAGGAAAATATTGTAGATATGATCTCAACCATTAAATGGGAAAGAAAAGTGGTGAGAAAATATCAACATTTGGATACAGTTCAAGCGAAAATTGATATTATGAATCACCAAATTAAGAACTCATAAAATTGTTTAATCCCTTGTTCAAAAGAGGGATTCATTTTTTTCGGGAAGAGAAAGGATGGATGTGGTCTCAAAAGGATTAAAATGACAGGTTAATTAATTGCAGATTAGATCCCAGGAAGTTTGAAGACATGCAACAATCATTGTCTGGAAAAATAGTAGTTGACAAATTGGCCGAGGATTTTGAGATGTTGTTTGATTTCAAAGCTGCATGTGCTAAATTGACATATTTTTCTTATGTGGAGAATGTGGAGCTCAGATTGTTGGAAAAAGAGATTGTCAATCTAGATTTTCCAACTGTCGACCAATGGAAGACCGTTGAAAATTTTGGAAAAAACAAATATAGGTTACGCCAATGAATATTTTGAAGACAGTTGAACAGAAGAAATCATTTTATATTTCGTTTTAGAAAATTAGTTAGTTAATAAGTTTAGTTTATTTCAAAAAAATAGTTGAAATCAAATAAATGTGTTTGACACATGTACATGCAGTTGTGCCTATTTTTAGAATCAGTTATTTCAGATCATGAAGCAATCTTATGTATTTAAACAACATTTGAAGATGAAAAAGGGGTTGGAACCCGAGATATTTTGTGTGATGTATTTTGTGACCTATCATTAATAAAATTACAGAGCTGAATGCTGGCCTTTTGCTGCAAAGATTCATGTGTATTTCGTAGTTACAGTATGTTATTTACCTTCTTACATGCATGTCTTTCCTGTTAAACTTTCCATTATGTGTTCTTTCATATCTAGAATGAGTGTTTAATAGTTTCAAAATTCATATTGTTATGCTCTGGCTATTGCTTCATATATTCATCAGTCTTTCTTAACAAAGTTAATGCAGAATCGATAGTTTTGGTGCTATGTATTAACAGGCTATCCTTGTTTCTTCTTTATCACCAGACAAACCACATTTTGACTGTGACCGAGTATTATCTTTCCTTTGCATAATTTCCCATGCAAACAGTTCTGTGATTCAAAATATATTTGTGACTCCATATCCCAATGTATGGTTTCCTTCTTTCAACCAAAATCACAATCTGAATTTTTATTTTATTATACATTTGGCCTTGTTAAACAACTCAGTGAGAGATCCCTATCTGGAAAAAAGAAGCCAACTTTATTTTTTAAAGTGGTTCTGCTGTTACCTCAATATTTACTTCTACAACCTGAGATAAATTTTGAGTGCTAACAAATTGGTGCTAGTGCCAGGAAACGAGAGTGCAAATAAACCCTGGGAGAAACAACAAAGATTCCAAGAAGAAAGGATTTCTGTGAGAAAATAGAGATTTCTACATATGAAAAAGATTGTGCATTTTACTTGGCGACTCCACATTCATTCTAAGAAATATTTCAGAAGACATCTTGGCTTCCAGGAGGTCACATGCATGAGGTAACCCTGATACTGAAATATTTCAAAGTGTGGAAAACCCATAAATATTGTTTAGAAGTAGGGGTAAAGAAAAAATAAACATTTCTCAATTTGATGCATTCTCAAGAGTTTCATAGCATTTAGTATTTTGGGTGGGAAACCAATTTTGAAAGATCATTATTAAAGTCAAAATATGAATATGATTTGAAAGATACAGAAATTAATCCCAGTATATTAGAATCATATCTGCTTGATTCTCTTTGGAAAAACTGTATACAATTTGAAAAGGTTGAAGAAAGAAACCTTGCTATTCAAAATTTACAGCCTCATATCCCACAAATTGTTCAAACCCCTCCATCCTTTCAAGCTCCTCCTTTTGTTCCAAATCCACCTAGACCAATGGTGGCTAGGTTTGATCCTTTGGCCTTACCTATTGTATTTCATGACCTTCCCCAAAATTATTCCCAACGAATTTCCTTGTATGATGGAGAAGGTAATTTCACACTAAGACAACATGTTGACAGATTTGATGATTTTATTGACCTGGAGGAGGTTGATGATGATGATGTTAAAATGAGTTTTTTTGCACAAAGTTTGTTCAAAGAGTCAAAGAAGTGTCATAGGGATTTTCTTGCTAGGTCCATTCTCACATTTGAAGCTTTCCAAAATTCATTCTTAGAAAGTTGGGATGATAAGAAAAGTCCATTATAAGTGCTTTCTCAATATAATAATCTTAAGAAAGGAGGTTTTGAATATGTTCATGAGTTTTCATGTCGATTTATGAGGGTGTATAACTCTATTCTTGTTGATAACAAACCCCTTGTAGCCACTGCAAAATTCCATTATGCTAATGCCTTTGACAGTGATTTTGCATTATTATTGAGAGAGAGAAAATACATAAGTGTCTCTGTTATGTTTAAATATGCTTTAGAAGTGGAGGCTAATATGATGGAAATTGGAAAGATAAAGAAGAAAGTAGAAATAGATAAAAGGAAACCTAGAGAATAAAATGTGCCTTCTACTTATGCTGCCTCTTCTCATAATGATGCTAAATTTGAAATGATGAAGAAGACAATGGAGGGATTGGCAGATAGGCTGACTGTGGATAATATACCATTGAACAGAGAAAAAATTGAACCTCAAATCAGAAACACAAATTTCAGAAGGCCAAATCCTCCTCCATTTCCACAAAATAGACAGAGAGATATGAGGAATCCTAGAAATCCAGAAGATCATCAAATACGACAACCTTTTCCTGAGAATTATGTTAGAGATCAAGAGGAGGATGATCCTAATGAAGATCAAATTCACCATTTTGGTGACTTGGATTCTGAAATATACCTCAATGAGGAAGAGAATAACATGTTTTCTTAGGAGGATGACAATAATGATTTTGAGCAGAAGTCAGAGCAGTACCAAAGAGGATATTTACATGGTATATATGATGTCCAAAGAAATATTAAACTGAGAAATAGAGATGTTACTGTAAATAAAGGAAGGTTCAATCAAAATCATCCTTATAGTACTCAACAACACACAAAAAAGAAAAATGAAAAACAAAAGAACCCAGTGTGTATAAAGAATATGAAAATAAAACAAAAGAATAAAATAAGTGAAACAAACAGCACTGGTGGATGTAGAACAAGTTGCTTCAAATTTTAATTTTAGACAGAACTTTCAAAACTGAAAATTTCCATTCCTTACAATGAATTGTTGAGAAATAAGGAATACAAAAATAGAATAACAGATATGGTTAGGAGCCAAGGAGAATTTCGACGAGATATCCTAGAGTTGACAGATGATGCTCCTACCATTGTCTTTGGGTCAAAAATTTAAAATATGGATGATGATGAGGTCCACCCTTTTTACCTGAGTTTAAATGTACATTACATGATTGTGCACAATGCTATGTTATATTCTGGTGCATCTCATAATTTAATGCCTAAGGGGGTAGTAGAAATTTTGGGACTGGAAGTTACTAGACCATATAAAGATTTATATTTCTTTGATTCTAGGAAGGTGAAGTGTCTTGCAGTGATCAAGAATATGGTGGTGAATTTGACAAAAATGCTATCTAATACTGTGGTAATGGATGTTGTTGTAGCATACATTCCTCCTAAATTTGGTGTATTGTTGTCAAGATCTTGGACTTCTAAATTGAAAGGAAGTTTGCAAATAGATATGTCTTATGCTACTATTCCTGTATTTTGTGAGAACAAAAGGTTATACAGTGAGAAAAGATTAGTTTTTGTAGTTAGCAGTAAAGAAAATACAGATAATCATCATATATATGATGGGGATACTAATTTAGGATCTTCCATTTTCTTTAATGTTGGTACTCCTTGTGATCCTGAAATTCCCGTGCCAATTGAAGTTAAGGAGGATGAAGAGTTTGCAAAAAGACAAGAGTCTTTGGAGAAAAAACAGAAAGAAGAAGGACTTTGGACCATGTATTTTAATGGATTTGTGGCCAAAATTGGTGTTGGTGCTGGTGTATATAATATTTCTCCTATCAAGAATTTTAAATATCTGTAAAATAAATTAACTTTTGAGTGTACCAATAATATGGAAAAGTATGAAGGTTTATTGCTAGGATTGAATGCTTTAAAAGATATGGGAGCAAAGAGGGTACAAGTTTTGGGAGATTTGGAGCTTGTAATAAACTAGGTGAATGAAAGTTATCATACCAAACATCCTAGGATGAGCTTATAAGAATGAGGTATGAGATATGTTTGGAAATTATTTTACAGAGAACAAAATAAGAGTAATTCCCATGATCAAAAACATGGTAGATTATTTTTTGGTTGTTGCTGCTAGTAAATCTAAAATTGCCATTGCTTCCAAGAGAAAGTATTAAGTTGATATTGTGAATAGACCATCCATACCAGACAATTCGAAACACTGGAAAGTATTTGAAGATGTTATCCAAATATAAATATTTTTAGAACTCCTTGGTGAATTTGTAAATACTTAGATTTACAATCAAAATGATAATTTTGAGAACTTCCAAGATGATGAAGAGAATGAAGATGAAAAAGATGGAAACAAAAAGTTGAAGAATGCACTAGGGGGAAAATATGTAATACAATTGAAAAGAAACTTTATCCCAAGAGGTATGATTCGCTTAGAGGAACGTTTTGGCCAGAATGATGTTGCAAAAGATCCAAAAGTGAAACATGTTGATAATGTTGCCAAAGATAAAAATATAGGGATCGAAGAAACTCCACTGATTGTAAAATTGTCCAAGAATATTCCTGTTAAGGAAAAAGAAGGATATATCAATATGCTGAAAAAGTACAATGACGTGTTTTCCTGGAGTTATGAATATCTCAAGGAGTATGATGCTTCTATCATACAACATACCATTCCAATTAAACCTGGTGCAAAACCTTTTAGACGAAAACTGAGAAGAATAAATTCGATGTTGCTGCCTATTGTTGAGAAAGGAATTAAAAAAGTATTCAATGTTAAGATTATCGTGAATTTGAGTTTTTCCAAATGGGTTTCCAATTTGGTTCTTGTTAGAAAAAAGAACGGTGAAATCGAGATTTGTGTAAATTTAAGAAATCTTAACAAAGAATCATTGAAGGACAACTACCCATTGTCGAATATGGATCACATTCTACGAAAGGTGATAGGATATGAAAGGATTTCTACTATGGATGGTTTCTCACACTATAATAAGATCAAATTGCTACCTGAAGACGAAGAAAACACTGCATTTACGACACCATGAGGTACATTCATGTATGAAAAAATGCCTTTTGGTTTGATGAATGCAGGGGCTACTTTCCAAGGCACTCTGGACATTGATTTTGCAGAGGAAAATGACAAGTTTATGGTAGTTTATATGGATGATATCACTGTATATTCTAGATCTTCCAGGGAACATATCAAGCATCTGGAGAAAGTTTTTCTGAAGCGCAGGAAATATGGCATATCATTAAATCCCAAAAAATATAATTTTGCATTGGAGGAAGGAAACCTGCTATGGCATATAATTTCAAAGGATGGTACAAAAATAGATCTAGAAAGAGCCAGTTCCATTTTGAAGGTCGAGGAGCCAACGAGTAAAAAGGAAGTACAGTCATTCATTGGTTAGATAAATTTATTGAGGTTCGTTCCTAATTTTGCTGAAATATTGAGGAATATTACTAATATGCTGAAAAAGGAAAACGAGATAAAGTGGTTAGTAAAGGCAATGAAGTCTTTCAGATATATTAAACAAGCCATTACAGAAGCTCCAGTTTTGGTAAGTCAATATTTCAATAAATATTTCCTAATTTTTTCTTATGTCTTAGAACATACTATAGCTGGAGTTTTGTTACAGAAGAACAATAAAAATGCTGCACATGCCATAGCTTTCTTCAGCAAGGTATTAAGGGATGGAGAATTAAAATATGATATCATGAAAAAGTAGGCATATTCTCTAGTAAAATATTTGAAATATTTGAGAGTGTATATTCTTCACTCACATATTATTGTTGATGTTCCAAGTAATGTAATGAAGGGTATTCTCACACAACTAGATCTAGAAGGGAAAAGAGCAAAATGGATTGCTGTGTTGCTGGAGTATGAAATTAAAATCAATCCTACCAAGTTGATTAAAGGACAAGGCCATATCACAAAAATGATGACAGACTCTAGTTGTGAATCCTTACAACTCAATTTTTTGACTAGCCACTCAAATCAGCTTGATACAGGGGTACAAGTAATGCCTGATTTTTCTATATCTCCTTGGTACTCTGATATTGTGTATGTTCTACAAAATTTACAAGTTCCTGTAGGATTAAGAAAAACAAGGGAAAGATCTATTAAGTTGAAAGCTTCTAAGTTTTGTCTCTTAAATCAATATCTCTATTGGAAATATCCTGGTGGCATGCTACTAAATTTCCTTTTGGATAATGAATCCCAACAAACTATGAAGGAGTTTCATAAGGGAGATTGTAGGGGGAATCACTCATGGAAAGTGACAACAAAAAACAATTTGAGAGTTATTTTTTATTGGTCCTAATTATTTTCTAATGTTTACAAAGAGACCAATATGTGCCACTAATGCCAGATGTTTTATGGTAAGAGGAAACTTGTTCCACTTCCTCTTAACCCAATATATGTAGAAGCACATTTTTAGTAGTGGGGATTAGATTTCATTGGATAAACTAATCCCAATTCCTCATGGAAACATAGATAGATTTTAACAACAACTAACTAATTCACCAAGTCGATCGAAGCAATACCTACAAGAAGGGCCACAAATGCAGTGATTATGGATTTTCTTGAAGAAAATATTTTGTCTAGGCTTGCTTGTCCTAGAAGGATTGTGACATACAATGTAACTGATTTTAAATATAAAAAGATGATATGTGTGTTTCACAAGTATCATATTAGTATTAATCATTCTATTGCTTACTATCCATAGGGTAATTGACTGGAAGAATATTCAAACAAAAGTATGGTGAGAATTATTAAGAAGTTGTTCGAGGATATCAAAAGAGATTGGCATACAAAGCTGAAATATGCTTTTTGGGCTGACAGAATCAACAAAAAAGAAAAATTGGAATGTCACAATTCTAGTTAGTATAGGGAGATGAGGTGGTTTTTCCAACATCTTTGGGAGTTCCATTCATGAGATTATTGCAGGAACAACATGATTAACCAAATCACATGCAAAGAAGAATAAATCAAATCATAGAATTAAATGAGTTGAGGGACAACGCCTATGATAAAGTGCAAATACATCAAGAAAAACTGAAGAACACTTTTGATAGGAAGGTCAAGGAAGAACAATTCCATATTAATGATTTGGTACTGAAGTGGGATGCTCCAAGGGAAGATAAACATGGGAAATTTGATCAGATATGGGTAGGTCACTGTATCATTGCAGCTTACATAGGTGAAAATTCATTTATTCTACATCTTCAAGATGGGTCTCAGCTGAAAGGACGTCAATTCAATAGAAGGTTTCTCAAACATTAATTGTCCTAAGAGGAGGAGGTAATTTTTTGTATCATAGTTGTATATATTTCTTTACTTTTCAAATAGTACAGATGGTGAGCTGAAGGATTTGAAGCCCGAAGAGAAGGCCCTATGATCTAGAGGGGTAGCCATGTTTCTATTTTTATTTATTTATTTTTTACTCATAGGATAAAAAATAAGAAGTTTGAGGTATGAAAATTGGGAGCGGACCAATGGATTTGGCACCTAGTCTATAGGTTCTTTGCTACATCGTAGGTAGGATAGCATCCTCACCTAGAGAAAGTTGTTAGCACTATTTTTTGGGCTAAGTAGTTGGAAAGAGATTAGGCCAATCAAAGGAGAAATAAGGTATTTTTTTATCATATGACCATGAAGGATGTTAATGAGATTCTGCAGGTATTTTGAAGGGTCATTTCTAAGTTGGAAATGCAAAATAATTGAAAAAATTCTAGTTTTCAACTTTGCAAATGTATGATAATGAGAAATTTTGTTCCAATTTACATGGTGATAGGAAATGAAATTCCTAAATTCATAGGATTAAGAATTTTGATATGGGCATGAGCAGGCTAACTTGTAGACATAATTGTCCATTGGATGAAGAGGTATAAACAGATCTATGGTTCTGAAGAATTTCATTGTTTTAACATGCAAGGAGAAATAAATTTCTTTAATCGGCGGAACGGCATAGAATATTTGTATTTCAACGATGGTGATCAAAGGTTGAATCAAATCAATGGTGGAAATTCATTCCACTGATCTAATTTGCATGAAAAAATTAATTTTTCATATCTGTAGAATTGCTTAAAGTCCTACATGTTTCAATGGTTATGATTGAGGATGTGGTAATATCAACAGAGGAGGTGAGTTTCTCTTATCTAACATGCTCACGGAAACTAAATTTTCCAATTTGGGGAATTTCTTAAAGGCTGACATTTTTTGATAGAGGAGATCCAATTGGGAATGAATCTAGAATAGAGAGCCATTCCGCTAATTCAACTTGCATGAATTAATGAACAATTGAAATATGAAAAATGTAGTAGGCCCTTAAAATTTGAACAATGGATATTTAAAGAGGAGTTTGATTAAAGGCTGGAAATAATTTCGCAAGGTGAACTAGCACGGGGAAAGTTAGAATGAAAATTTGCGGAATTGGGTATAGGCCACATCTTTCAATGGTTGATATTAAAGATCGATCTAGATCAATGATTGAGGTTGATTCCATAGATCAAAAGTGCGAGTAGAAATGAATTCCTGGATTTAGATCAATGTAGTAGGGGAAACACTTTTAAATAGTCTAGATGAAAGCATGGTTTAGATCAACAGATGAAAATGATTCCACTAATCCAAGCTGCAAGGAAGGAAAGTTTTTGTGAGGATGTGAAAAGTGTATGGAAAATAATAAAAGGTGTGTATTTAAGTTAATATAAATCTACGACCTAAAATCAATCTGTGAACAGGTGCTATTAGAAAGATAGAGAATATGATATAACTGGAAACCAATTTTTAAGGGAAGTGCAGATGGATGGATCAAATTTGAGAAGGTTTCAGATCGAAGATGGATATTTGTTCTGATATTTAAAGTTGCAGGAAAAATAAAGAAAGATGAAATAGAGGGGATAAGACAGTATGATTAACTAGCGATCAGGATCAAGGGATCATATTGAAGGATACTAAATCTATGGGTGTGTTGCAGCTGCAACTATTTTCCCAAATTTTTAAAATTTTGGACCCTCCTTTTAAATTCATTTTTCCTGGGATTGTTTGGATTGCTGAACTCTATTTTTGTTTTCCCTCTGCTACAAATTTGGATTGTTTAAAGTTAAAGTGAGGTCAGCTGTTTTCATGCTTTTCGAAAAACTACTTTTATCTGCCAATGCTTTGGACTTTGGAGTTTAAAGTTGATTTAAAAATGATGTCCTTTGATCTGAATGATTTCCTTCATTGTTATCAGAAGTCTATTTATGTTTGAATCAAAACTTTAGTTCTCTTTGCCACCGCTGTTTCGGAGGTGAAACAAACTATTTCTATCGCTACCCAGCCGAAAGTTTTTTGGAACTTAATTTTTTTTATTTGGTTTTTCGGAGGTTAGTTGAATAGTGAATCAGGGCCGTAGTTCTCCACACAGCCACCATTGCAGAAGCTAATTAATAAATGTTTTGATGGACAACCATGTTTTTCACCGATGGTTTTTATCTCCTTTGTTTATTTTATTTTTTTAACTTTTGACTATCGGAGTTTCCTATTTTATCACGATCGAAGCATTAGTCCTTTGTGTTGTCGCCGTTTCGGATGGAAAATTGCAAGCACCCCGATGAAAGCCCATATCTTTGCCAATTCCACGAGTTTTGTTTTTAAAATGATTTGATTTCTTTTCGCTATCGGAACTGTGTTTTACATTTGATCAGAAGACTAGCCCTTTGCTTTGCCAATGCATGATCTTTAGTTGTTCCAATTGCCGAAGGTTTTGTGATTTGTGGGGTCAATAGTCAGTTGGCATCCGCCATTGCAGCGGTCGATTGCACTATCTTTTCGATGTTTAGTTGGTTTATCTATCGATGCTTTCCTAGATAGTTCCCCGTTTCCGACCACTGATGTTTTATGTTGACTGCGGAAATTTTTTGCCGATGCATTATGGTTAGTCCTTCCGATTGTCGATGCCTATGTGTTTAATGGGTAGTGGTTCCGATCTCCGATGCCTGTACGACGGTTTTTTGTGTTGTATTTCGGTGACATTTTATTTTGCCGCGGAAGCTATGGCCTTTATGGTTTCCACTGTTGCGGCGGCTTAGTGAACTAACCATCTGACATTTAGTTGTTTCGTTCATCGACGAAGATTTTTTTTCTTGATGCTTAGTATTTTTCCCGCCGGTGAGGGTTTTCCCGCCTTTTTTGTGTGCTTCTACTCTATTTTTCCATGGCAATTTTTCCGAGATGAAGAGCGTAGTTTGGGGTTTCAGATTGGCAGTTACTTTGTTATGATTCATGCTTTCATCAAAGTATTTCGAATTGGTCTAGATGCGGCCTAGATTGAGATAGGGAGCCTATTTTATTGGGCTTGTGATTTTAGTTTGGATAGTGGATTTAGCGGATTTCAGACCCAGCTTGCAGGATTTTCTTTGCCTTATCTTTTCATGCATTAATATTGTTTATAGTTCATTTTACAGAATGCATGTATTAGTGCAGTTTGTGTTACTTTGCTAAACGCTAGATGGTCTAAAATATGCTATGTTCATAAAAGGGTGACTACTACAAGGAAGATATGTCTAAAAGTCAAAACAGAAGGGAGGCAGCAAGGAAAGAAGAGGCTGAAGCATAAAGAAGCGATATAGAAAAAGGAAGGATAAAGTGAAGGTCTGAGATCAACAAGGTCGAAAAGGATGAGTGGATTCGATAGCAGTAGAGGCCTAGGCTTGGGAAAAGTTTATCACTGATAAAGCTGGTCTCTCATTATAAAAGTGCTATTAAATTTTAATGAAATGTAACGTATTGTATAAATCATGAGCACCCACTAAAAGACAAAATTGTGGAATTGAACGGTTGGGGGAGCCCAAATTTCACCCGAGGGGAAACCTAAAGGTTTTGCTATTTTGGTATAAATATAGGAGAGTTAGTTGTAGAGAGGGAATTTTTCCCAAATAGATTTGTGAGAGTATGATGTAATAAGAACTATTTCCTTTTGCATAAAGAAATTACAAGTTTCCCATTGGAGAAATCTTTGTGGAAGGTTCCAAATGTTGTGCTATGGATTTGTTGAATGTGAACTATTTCGTTTTTAGCTGTTATCCATTAAATGTGAGATCGTTCTAACTCTTTGAACCTATGTTCTTGTTATGAATGCGCTCTAGTTTATTCTATGAAATTTCCACTGTGGGTAATGAATGCTTTTCATAAACAATGAGATATCTTGTTGTTCATATATCTATAAATGTTCATGTGTTTTGAAATAAGTAACAACTATCTCTGATTTTTCTTAATACATGCGCAAAATAAATTACTCATTGATAAATGATAATCTTGCTCCCTAGGGATAGGTCAGGTATTTAGTTTTAGTTTCTTGTTGTGTGTGATTTATATGCGAGAGAGTTAAGATGAGAGGTAAGAACCTGCACATCACATTGTGACTGATCCTTGTATTCTCTATCAATCTATACTTTTTAGATAGGCACTTGCATCTCATACTTAAATACAAGAAGAAAAAAAAACATACATGGTGGACCGGGCCGTAACCGATAAAACCTTTCATTTTTTTTTACTTGACCTATGGTAGCCGGACCGTAAACTGGATGGATTCCCCATACCAAACAGTAACAGACTAGTTGGGAACATTTACTGGGGATAATCCCTAACTGTTGTTACCTACAATTTTCTAGGCCTCAATAGTTTTTGGTGCTAGAAGGAGGGTAGCCAGTGCATGGCTAGCTAAGGAAACCCATTTCCTTGAAATTACTCAACCCGTAACAGTTCTGAGAGTAGGTAGTTTCCCAATCCAATTCCTGAAGAGAAAGGTAAAGATTTTTTATATCCCGTTGATAACGAAGTAGTTGACGATTTGATAAGGATTACTAGGGATTATGTGAAGAATATCGGAGGATTTCCGATTATCCTTGCCTTACCTAGAAGGAAATATCAAAAGAAAGACCATCCTATATTGGAAGACGCGATGTTGGTTGGAGATGTTGAAGAACTGGTAGAAACAACCTTATAGGAAGTTGTTCAACCTCTGAATCAGTTGGGCCCAGAGACACCTTACTGTTCACTTGTTCATACCCCTGCTCACTCACCACCTCATTGTCCACCCAGACTCATGGAAAACGTGAATGCAAATCAGCCACCCAACCCACCGAATCCACCACTTGCTTGGAGGGCTAGATCACCATTAAACCTAACACCTCCTTTGTATGACTTACCTCAGCCTTTTGAGAAAATGTTTCCTAAGATAAAAAGATTTTGATAGATGATCATTTGCAAATATTTTACTTGGTTAAAGAAGGAATACGGGCTGGAGAACATGAAGATGTAGTCTGTAGATTGTTTCCACATACCCTGAAAGGAGCAGCAGCCTCATGGTATTTTGCTCTGCCTGCAAACTCTATCACAGACTGGGATACATTTGAAATAATATTTAGAAGTAAATATGCAGTCCAAAAAACTCATGCAGCTCTAATGAAATGTTTATGCGCTTTAAAGAAAGAAAGAACAGAAAAAGTGCATAGTTTCACTCAAAGGTTTGCTGCTTATATTAAAAGAAATTCTACAATTGATAAACCATCTGATAAAGTTCTGAGTGAATACTATACTTTAGCTCTGGGGCCTGACTTGCCTATGTTTTCCAAGATGACAGTCAAACCTACGTTGTCAGAAACTTATGAAGAAGCTGAGAGAGTAGAAGCTGAAAAAGAGAGCATAGAAGATTATCCTGAGCAGTCGGGAGAAAATTTTTTGAAGGAATGTTGAAAATGATGCAGAAACTATCTAATAGAGTGATAGATTTGGAAAAAGAAAAGGAGTCTCATAAAGCATACAAGCCTTACTATGAAAGGAGAGAGGACAATAATCAATCTAAACCTCCTCCACACAGTCCTGCATCAATGAATTTAACTAAGGTGGGTATGGATAATTTTTGCACCTTTCATCAACAACCTCATTCTGAAAAAGATTTCCCTCAATGGATCAATTCGATGACATTAGTAATGAATCAGCTATTGGACTCTAAACTAACAGAAGCTGATGATGAGGAAGAAAAGGGTAATAAATCCAGAGAAAAAAAAGAGGATGATGCTCTGTTTTTATGGGACTGTGTCTCACTTTTTGATACAAAAGAGGAAGGTTTACTGAAATAGGAAGAAACATCAGAAACAAATGTGATAATGAGAAGTCAAGGTTTGTTAAATAAAGACAATTCCATACTCCTGAAAATGAAGAGACTTCAGGAGAATGTAAAGAAAATTCAGAAGAACAACACAGATGATAAAATACCTGAATTTACCATTACCGGTCAAGATCCAAAACAAGTCAACATGCATGATAAGCCTATTGTCAAGGAAAATCTCAAAGCACCTGAGATGGGGTACGATATTGTGGAGGACATTAAAAGGGCTAAGGAAAATATTTTGTTATTTGAAATGTGTAATGTACCTCAACAGAAAGAAATATTGTTAAAAGCACTTGAAGTACCAAACAAAGAGTTTCCCACTAACAACCAACCTGTAGAAGAAATTGTTGAAGCAAGTGTGGGAGGTAAGGCTAGGTTTAAAACCCCACCATTCCTCTTGACTTTTGAGATTTTAAACCTTAAGGTGCACAATTGTTTAGTATACTCAGAGTCAATAGTCAATTTTATGCCACTTTCAGTTTACAAAAAGATCAATGGAAAACCTAAACCCACTACCTGGCAGGTTACTCAGCTAGACAGGACCAATGTGAAAGTAGTCAAGGAAATGGAAGATGTTCTGAATCACTTATCTGCCAATGAAAAGATATGTCAGTACATTGATATTGTGGTATAGACATACCTAATTTTTATGGACTTGTTTTGAATCGAGACTGGTCAGCAAGGCTAAATGGGTATTTCGCATCAGATTGGTCACATCTGTGGTTGCCTCATAAGGGAATTCCAAACCAGATAAAGATATTAAGAGAGCCCCACATGAAACACAATGTTACTCAATTGGAAGTAAAGAATGAACCAGTGAATTCTGTATTGGGAAATTATCTAATTGAGCTAGAACCAGGAAACTACCAAGCAAAAGAAGCTAGCAGTATACCAGACACCCAGCCCGATCTCCTTCGATTTTCACGGGCTAATGAGATTGATTGTAAAATAGTAGATGTATTTTTTGATAATGGGTAGGCCTTTTTCAATTTGCTTTCAATCCTAGCCCCTCAACTTACAAGTTGCCAGATTTACAGGGGTGGGCAGAGAACTGACCAGTTAGTGGTTAGTTCTCAAACTTTATTTTCTTGGTTTTTATTTCTTGATTATATTGCACATAAATAAACTGATTTGGTTGTTTATTTTTTATTTATTTTATTTTTGTTTGTTTTAGTTATTTTTTGATTGATTTAAATAAAAGAAGCAAAATTTTGGTTGCATGGAGAGCATCAGAATTCTGGTTAACAAAAAAATTTGATTATAAGGCTGCGTACTATTGATTTATCTGAAAGAATTTCTTTTAGTTTAGCAGTTCTCCTAAATGGCTATGAACACATTGAGTTCTTGCTTAATCCTTGTAAAATAACTCAGTATCAAAAGGTTTGGAATAGTATTTCGAGGCTCCATCCATCTCACATTTAAAAAATGTCTTAGGGGGTGACAGTAAAAGACCCATGGAAAGGAAGCAGGGTAAACAATATATTATATATAAATGATCCCATGCCAAGAATTGAAATCCAAAAGCCAAATAAGAGTAAAAACAAATCTCCTAAGAAAGCAATATGTATCAAAACAAAGTACTGAACCATATGAGTACATGATTTCCAAAGTTCTTCTCCGTCCGTGAGTTGAAAAATCAATACATCTCTCACACAAAAGAACACTATGGATAGAGGAGCCTGAATAAAAATTTAGAAAGAAAGGCATGCAGGAGGACTCAAAAAGGACAAAAAGGTCCAAAAGCACAAAAGTGCAGAATGTCATGGGAATGAGGAACAAATGAATATTTATGTTTAACATATGTTACAATCCTGTGGTGTCCAAGCTGGAAGCTACCCAAAGACAGAGGTAAAAATTGAAACTCATATTCCTGGCCTCAAAAGAGTTATCTTGACTTTGAAATCATGGTTTCCATTTTCCTAAATTGGACTATCATCAATGATTAAAAGGACATACATTTGCCATTTCAGAAATCTAGACATCTAGAAGAATTCAACATGTTGGTTTTATTGTCAAATAGTCTGTTACTTAAGGAAGAAATTGTCCAGAGATCTGGGTTCACTAGGTAGTCACCAATTGTTGTAGCTACAACTATTTTCCCAAATTTTTAAAATTTTGGACCCTCCTTTTAATTTCATTTTGCCTAGGATTGTTTGAATTGCTGAACTCTATTTTTGTTTTCCCTCTGCTACAAATTTGGATTGTTTAAAGTTAAAGTGAGGTCAGTTGTTTTCATGCTTTTTCGAAAACTGCTTTTGTCTGCCAATGATTTGGACTTTGGAGTTTAAAGTTGATTTTAAAATGATGTCCTTTGATCTGAATGATTTCCTTCATTGCTATCGGAAGTATATTTATGTTTGAATCGAAACTTTAGTTCTCTTTGTCACCGCTATTTCGAAGGAGAAACAAACTATTTCTATCGCTGCCCAGCCAAACGTTTTTTGGAACTTAATTTTTTTTTATTTGGTTTTTTGGAGGTCAGTTGAACAGTGAATCAGGGGCGTAGTTATCTATGCAGCCACTATTGCGGAAGATAATTAATAAATGTCCCGAGGGACAGTCATGTTTTTTGCCGATGGTTTTATCTCCTTTGTTTTTTGTTTTTTTTAAACTTTTGACTATCGGCGTTTTCTGTTTTATCACGATCAGAGCATTAGTCCTTTGCATTGTCACCGTTTCAGATGGCATATTGCAAGCACCTCGACGGAAGCATATCTTTTCCGATTTCGCAAGTTTTGTTTTTAAAATGATTTTCTTTCTTTTTGCTGTTGAAACTGTGTTTGACATTTGATCGAAAGACTAGTCCTTTGCTTTGTCGATGCATGATATTTAGTTGTTTTGATCGCCGACGGTTTTGTGATTTGCGGGGTCAGTAGTCAGTTTGGCATCCATCGTTGCGGTGGTCAATCGCACTATCTTTCCGATGTTTAGTTGGTTTATTTGCCGATGCTTTCCTAGCTAGTTCCCCATTGTTGACCACTGATGTTTTATGTTGACTGCGGAACTTTTCTACCGACGCATTATGGTTAGTCCTTCCGATCGCCGATGCCTATGTGTTTAATGGGTAGTGGTTCCGATCTTTGATGCCTATATGGCAGTTTTTTGTGTTTTATTTCGCCAAAGTTTTATTTTTCCGTGGAAGTCGTAGTCTTTATGGTTTTCGCCATTGCGATGGCTTAGTGAACTAACCATCCGAAATTTAGTTGTTATGTTTGCCAACGAAGAGTTTTTCGCCCGATGCTTACTATTTTTCCCGTCGGTGAGGGTTTTCCCGCCTTTTTTGTGTGCTTCTACTCTATTTTTCCATGGCGGTTTCTCCGAGATGAGGAGCGCAGTTTGGGGTTTCAGATTGGTAGTTGCTTTGTTATGATTCATGCTTTCATCGAAGTATTTTGAATTGGTCCAGATGTGGCCTGGATTAAGATAGGGAGCCTGTTTTATTGGGCTTGTGATTTTAGTTTGGACAGTGGATTTAGCAGATTTTAGACCTATCTTGCAAGATTTTCTTTGCCTTATCTTTTCATGCATTAATATTGTTTATAGTTCATTTTACAGAATGCATGTATTAGTGCAGTTTGTGTTACTTTGTTAAACACTAGATGGTCTAAAATCTGCTATGTTCATAACAGGGTGACTACTGCAAGCAAGATATGTCTAAAAGTCAAAACAAAAGGGGGGCAGCAAGGAAAGAAGAGGCTGAAGCATAAATAAGCAAGATAGAAAAAGGAAGGATAAAGTGAAGGTTTGAGATCAACAAGGTCTAAAAGGACCAGCGGATTCGATAGCAGCAGAGGCCCAGGCTTGGGAAAAGTTTATCACTGATCAAGTTGGTCTCTCGTTATAAAAGTGCTATTAAATTTTAATGAAATGTAATGTATTGTATAAATCATGAGCACCAACTAAAAGAAAAAATTGTGGGATTGAATGGTTGGGGGAGACCAAAGGTCACCCGAGGGGCAACCCAAAGGTTTTGTTGTTTTTGTATAAATATAGGAGAGTTAGTTGTAGAGAGGGACTTTTTCCCAGATAGATTTGTCAGAGTATGATGTAAGAATAACTATTTCCTTTTACATAAAGAAATTACAAGTTTCCTGTTGGAGAAAGCTTTGTGGAAGGTTTCAAATGTTGTGCTATGGATTTGTTGAATGTGAAGTATTTCATTTTCAGCTGTTATCCATTAACTATGAGATCATTCTAACTCTTTGAACCTATTTTCTTGTTATGAATGCACTCTAGTTTATTCTATGAAATTTCACTGTGGGTAATGAATGCTTTTCATAAATAATGAGCTATCTTGTTGTTCATATATCTATAAATGTTCATGTTTTTTGAAATAAGTAACAGCTATCTATGATTTTTCTTAATGCATGCGCAAAATACATTACTCATTGATAAATGATAATCTTTCTCCCTAGGGATAGGTCAAGTAGTTAGTTTTAGTTTCTTGTTGTGTGTGATTTAGATGCGAGAGAGTTAAGACGAGAGGTAAGAACCTGCGCATCACATTGTGACCGCTCCTCGTATTCTCTATCAATCTGCACTTTTTAGATAGGCACTTGCATCTCATACTTAAATACAAAAAAACTAAAAACATACACGGTGGACTGAGACGTAATTGGTAAAACATTTTATTTTTTTTACTTGACCTACGGTAGCCAAACCATAAACTGGACGTATTCCCCATACCAAACAGTAACAGGCTAGTTGGGAATGGTTACTGGGGAGAATCCCTAACTGTTGTTACCTACGATTTTCTAGGCCTCAATAGGTTGGAATTACATTTGGTTGAAGAATATGCAAAGTTGATATGAACAATAAAATAATATAAGGATGAGAATGTGGATTCAAATGATTTTGTTTTCTTGAATCATGGGAAAGCGAGATCCCAGACCGTGCAGAAAGTGCCACATTGGACTAAAATATTTGGACTATCTGTGAGTTGACCAGGTAGTATTTTATCTCTGATTGAACTAGTTTCTAAATGGCTGAGGTTGAAGATTTAGAGGTCCAGAATTTTGAGTATCAGAAAATTGAAGAATTTCCCGACGATAAAGAATCTAAAATATTTGACACTATATTGTTGAATGACACTATAGAAACAACCAAGAAAAAGTTGAAAATCCTTAAATACTAGGGAATTGATCCTCATGGTTTTTTCAGTTTGTATTTCTTTTTTTCTTTTGTAGAGAAAACCCCAAATTATCCATATTTTGTTGATTGGTGCACCAATAATTATTCTCCTTCCTAGGGGCTAATTATGGATGCCTCTAGGTATAAAATTTTGTGTCTAGTGAGTTCTTTTGTAATCTGAAATACTATGTCCGTCCTTGCCAATTTCTTTCAAGTATCTAAAGAGTACAAAGAAGAAATCCTAGTTCAATTTTTCTGAGAGTACACGCTGTGAGTAGAAAGAAACTTCCCTTAAATCCTATTCAAAACCTAATAGTCAGTTGTTAAACCATATTTTTCACATTGATTATAACATGTTTAATGAAGAAAACTAGTCTCTTTTAACCTTGGCAAGTCATTTCTTAGGTTTCGATATGAATAAATACATCACAAAACCATTGTTGACCTTAGTGTTCACCCTTAGTACTGGTCAGGTAGAATCTAAAAGGTTGATTTAGTTAATGGAGTCATCATGCCTTAAGTTTGATGAGTTTTTAGCTGAGAACATTTATTATAAGTTAGTAAACTTCCACATGACGAGGTATTTCAGATTTCAATCTTTTATGTTGAATATGTTTTTAGCATTCAAAGAAGATAGATTACAACTCCCAGAGATGGTAAGAACAGATGAAATGACTAGGGATAATTGTAAATTTATGAATTTTCTCATGGAAGGAGTATACAATGTTTTATTTCAAAAGAGATTGCCCAGAGTGTTACCAGAGATGAAAGAAATGATACATTTTTCACCTGAAAGAAGAATAGGGGGTTGGTTCCTATCTAAATTTGGTACAGTGATTAGGTTATAAAGGTTTGTTCATCAACCCTATATCCTACCAGCATTTATGACCATGAGAGTGTTTTCATTGGAACTAATCAAGAAAAAGTTAATAGTTGAAGATGATGATTTCTTGAATTTTAACAAAACTTTTGACATCAAATTTCCATGGATAGTAGGCCCACTAGTCATTAAGAATAAAGCTTCTCTTCCAATAATTGAGAGCATGCTCAGAGAAATGGGATTTTCAGTTGAATCTGCTATTGATTATGATCCTCACCATGTTATCTCAAATAGGAGACAAGCCAATACAAATAAACCATTTGAACATTATGAGGTGGCAGGACTTTCTAAAGTAGCGAACTGGATGGATTACCCCAATGATATAAAAAATGGTGAAAATATGCAGGAAGATTCACTTTCATATGCACCAGAAAACTACTATTATCAGCCTGATATTTTTAGTGTAATTACAACAGTTTTTCATGTTACACCATTGGCTAGTTTTTCGGGAAAAAAAATAAGAGGGACTTCTCATACGCCATGGATACTGAAAAAGAAGATACTTCCAGAATGCCCAAAAAGAAAAGCATTAAAAAAGCAGGGAAACTTGTACAGGTCACAGAGTCTAAGGGAAAAAAGAAACAAATGAAGGTAAAAGGCCCCACCTTTGAAATACAGGAATATACCTTTGATAAAATTCCTGAAGGATCTACAGATAGATACAAGTCCAATACCAAATTGTTAAACAAATATAAATATGTGGGGGGGGGATATTTTGATGAAACATTGAAATTATATGATGAAGTGAGAAAATTATCCAGTTAGGACATATCCCTAGTGACTGTTAGGGATCATTCTAAAAATACATTGAATTTGGAAGTGATTACATGAAACAAAGTTGCTGAAATGAGGATGAACTTAAAGAATATCCCTCAAGTAAGAAAACAATTCAAAATTCGCTCAGACAAGAGAAGATGGAGAACAAATCCCACCAAAAACAGATTAAGAAGTTACAAGTAGAATTATTGGTGGCTGATAGTCAAGCTAACAAGGGAGCTGCTACATAGAAGTTGCTAAAGAAAAACAAGTGCAATTCAATTGTTAAAAAAGAAGCTGAAAATTCTATCTACTCAGCTTATACAAACTTCTGAGCTTATAGAGTTTGATAAAGAAAAGGAATATTTGACTACTGAGTTGACTTATTGTAAAGAAAGGTTTTTGAAGTTTGAGGAAAGGAGAAGCAATGGGAAAAGGATGCAAGACTTTGGCCTAAAAATGAAAAGGATTTAAAAACAAAATAAGAAGAGCCGGAGAAGGAAATAAAAGAAAATAATAAAGAACAGAAAGTACAGATTATGTCACCTTCTGTACAATCCGGGACAGATTCCCTTTCCCAATCTATGTCTCATGTAAATCTTAAAGATATGGAAATCATTCGTTTAAAGAACTAGAATAAAAATTTGGAAGGCATAGCTGTAAAAACAGAACAAGAAATAAGTACATTGGAGAACAAATCTAAGGAGCTAGTAGATAAGAATAATAAATTGACAAAGAAAGTGACATGATAGTCAGCATTACAGGGAGCTAAGCATATCATCTGGGATGTGCTTATAGCAGAAGCATCCAAACTCAAGCCTTATTTGGATTATATTTTATACAAAGAGATTGTTATGCAAACAACTAGACAAAGTGTCATGGTAGCGAAGCAAGTCTTAAATAAAAAATCCAGAGACACAACTCAGAATGCAATTAGGTTTGTAACGACATAAGGAAAAAAGATATTACATATAGAATCTCAACCACTACATGGGAAAGAAAAGTGGTGAGCAAATATCAACATTTGGATACGGTTCAAGCGAAAATTAATATTATGAATCACCAAGTTAAGGAATTCATCGAACTGTTTAATCCCTTGTTCAAAAGAGGACCTCCTTTATTTTTGGAAGAGAAAGGAGGGATGTGGTCTTAAAAGGATTATAATGACAGGTTAACTAGTTGCAAATTAGATCACAAGCAGTTTGAATACATGTAGCAATCCTTGTTTGGAAAAATAGTGGTTGAGAAATTGACTGGGGATTTTGAGATGTTGTTCGATTTCAAAGATACATGTGCTAAATTAGCATATTTTTCTTATGTGGAGATCAGAGTGTTGTAAAAGGAGATGGTCAATATAGTTTTTTCCAACTGTCGACCAATGGAATACCATTGAACATTTTGGAAAAAAAACAAATACGGGTTGCGGCAGTGAATATTTTGAAGACATTTAAAAAGAAGAAATCATTGTGTACTTTTTTTTAGCAAATTAGTTATTTAAGAAGTTTAGCCTTATTTCAAAAAATAGTTAGAAGCAAATGAATGTGTTTGAAACATGTACATGAAGTTGTGCCTAATTTTAGAATCAGTTATTTCAGATCATGAAGTAATGTTATGTATTTAAACAATATTTGGAGATGAAAAAGGGGTTGGAACCCAATATATTTTGTGTTATGTATTTTGTGACCTATCATTAATAAAATTATAGAGGAAAATGTTGTCCTTTTGCTACAAATATTCATGTGTATTCATAGTTAGAGTCTGTTATTTCCCTTCTTATGTGCAGGTCTTTCTTGTTGACCTTGCCATTATGTGTTCTTTTATATCTGGAATGAATGTGTAATAGTTTCAGAATTCATATTGTTATGCTATGGCTATTTTTTCTTATATTCAGCAATATTTCTTGCCAAAGCTAATCAATAATTCATCTTTTTGGTGCTTTGTAATGATGGACTGTCCTTGTTTCTTTTTTATCACCAGACAAATTGCATTTTGACTGTGATCGAGTATTAAATTTCCTTTGTGGAATTTCCCATGCAAACAGTTATGTGATTCAAAAAATATTGTGACTCCATATCCCAATGTATGCTTGCCTTGTTTCAACCACAAACACAATCTGAATTTTTGTTTTATTTATACATCTGGCCTTGTTAAACAACTCAATGAGAGATCCCTCTTTTGAAAGAAAGAAGCCAAGTTTCTTTCTTAAAGTGGTTCTATTGTTACTTTGATATTTCCTTCTATAACCTGAGGTAAATTTTGAGTGGTAACAACAAGAATTTAACTTTTCATATGCATTATTTCAAGGTATGGGGCTTATCATTATATCCTTGTAGGATTCTAGTAAACCACCGAGGAAACGTTGGATCTTAACCTTTTTCTCTTGGATGAAATTCACATAACAATTTTAGGAGTTTTTTCTCATACTCTTGCATTGCGATATTCCCCAATCAGATTTGAAAGAACTCTAGCATATTATTATCATAATACTGGTGTGATAGGAATTTTCCATGACTAGTGGAGAAAACCCAATCATGGGTTCTCATGGTGACATTTGGTAATAGAGGGTTAGCTCACCCACACCTCCTCACCTCTCCCTAGTGAATATCATATAGCCCCATTATTTCATTGTTACTTGGTATCTATCCTTAGAATTTTCATTATAAATATTTACAATATTTTGCAGTCTACCATGGATTGCTAGCACACGATCTACAACCTACATAAAATTTTCCTTTATAGTAGACCATTCACTAGAAATCCCTTGGCCTTGAGCTCCATGATAGGAATTCATACGTTGCATATATATAATTTTTACATATCAAGCCAACATATTCCAGGTGTCGTAATAGGGGACAATATTACACCACCAGTCATGAATTGAAGGGTCATGAAGCATCCTCACCAACAAAAATTCAAACTTGTGTCTTCATATGATGGTGGAGCATTGAATATATTCCTCTATGTACCTTGGAGCATGTTCACAACTGGTGGGGTTCACACTTGGCCACCTATTTTCCTATAAAAGGAGGCCATGGGAATGCATCTTAGAGGAAAAATATTAGAGAAAGTTTATGTTTTTGGAATGTGTTGGAACTTCATTATATTCCACCTCTTCTTACATCTACTGGCATTCTCCAAGCTCTCTTGCCACCTTCATCCAAGGGGAAATTGTTTCGACTCTCATTTTTTATTAGAGTTATTAGCATTTAGTTTGGAAAAAAAGGACATTCCTAAGTGGTATTATTGGATACCCATGAGTCCTACACATCCTAGGTGTCACTTCATGTAACAAGAATGACCATTGGTTAATATAAAGTTGTTTAGCATCTTTTTGTTCTTCTGGTTTGTATATCTCCATACTCTTTTTTTATTTGATTTTACTTGTTTTTATTTATGTTTGTTTATGGACAAGAATTTGCAAGATAAATTTGGAGTCATTACATTTGATTTAGTAACACAATATTAGGCCTTGTTGACAACCTAAAAGGATTTCACCCCATAGTGGGAAGGGTTGCACTCCTTTGTGCATTTTTTCCCATAAAAATCATCATCACATGATAGCATCCTTATCATTATCATAATCATCATTTTCATTGTCATTGTCATGATCATGATCATCATCACCATCATCACCATCACGATTCAACATTGTTAGTGTCATCATCATCATCACCATCATCACCATCATGATTCAACATTGTCAGTGTCATCATCATCATCACTATTGTAATCGTTGTTTCCATAATCATTATTGTTATCAATGTAATCATAATTATCATTTTCAACATCATGAGACTTGAATTTTTAGAGGTGGGTTTTCAAAAATCTCCTCCAAAAGTTAAACTCCCATGACCATTTTTGGGGGGATAGTTTATAAATACCACCCCTAAATATATTTTTCAAGGAAGTTTTTTGAAAACCCCTTTAAAGTCATTGAACTAAAAATTTTGGGATGGTTTTCTAAAAAGCATCCCCACAAGTCTATTCTCATGACTTTTTGGGGGGATTCTAACATGAATTCCCCCAAAATTCCAATTCTCATACATTTTTTAGGAGGGTGAGGGGATCTAAAAAACACCTTTAAATGTATTTTTGAGGGAATTTTTTAGAGCCCGCCCCTCCCACCCCTAATCGTAATACCCTATGTGTTAAGCCCCAAACATAAGTGATTTGTAATTGTTTAATATTTTTGCAGCAGGTTTCCAATCAAGGGTCTTTAAGGATTAACATAAATTATTAATATTTTTGTAAATAATTAATTAATAAAAAAAATCATATACTGAAAACCAGAAAAGAGTGTGGGAGGCCTTGATCAATAGTGTGAGGGGGAATGTAGACATTCCCAAAACTTTATAACTTGTTGGACTTAGTTTGTTCATCCTAGTTTGTATTTATGCTTTGGTGACTTTATTAGTTGATGGTAACCCAAACATTGTATAATGGATCCAACTTTTGATTATTATGGCCTTTAAAGCTATTTTGACACCTTATTCTTGGCTTGAATGTGCCCCTTTTAGTGGTTTTGTAACTCCTTTTCAGAGGTTGCACTTGGTTTTGTAACTCCCACTTGTAGAAAGGTTCCCTCACTATCCATTTATAGCTAGTGCATTTGAAAATTGTAACTCCTCCTTCATTATGAATCTATTTTCTATTCCAGGAATATACCTTGGCTTGTGTAACTCCTCACCTCACTAATTTTAGTTTCTCTTCATATATGGTGTTTTCCCATGAGTTGGAGTTGGGTTAGGTGGTTCAAAGTCACCCTCCTTAAAATTCAAGTTACTTGTGTAGGACTGGAGTTAGCCTCCTGTGGTTGAGCTAACCTCCTTCACTTGACTCAATTTGGATATATTCATTCTATTTGACCTCCTTGGATTCAAATTGGATAATTTGGTCAATAAATCCTTGGTTGACCTCCTAGGGAAGTGGTTATTTGTTGATCATGCCATTCTTTATAAGAGCTTGGTAATCCATGTTTGATATGTTATATGTGTGAACTATGTACTTGAAGGCACTGCAATATATATATATATATATATATATATATATATATATATATAGATATATATATTTAATGTAAAATGTTAGAACTTGGTTCACACTAGTGCTAAATTTTGAAGGGGATTGTAGATTGGATTAGCTCCATTTTGATTTGAAGAGATGACAAAGAGGATAGGAAAAATTAAAGAGTGGAGCCCGAAAACGTAACGAGGTTTTGCAGACTCTGAAAATAGACGATGCAGGAGCACCGCGGAAGCAGATCGGTGATGAAGAATTTTTTTCCAAGGAAAATATGCATGGTCCATAAGTCTATGGAGGACCGTGAATTATGTTCCTCCCCTCATATATCGACGTCTGAGATTCATATATTCTTGCAATCTACGGTGGAAATGAGTTTTGTAGTGACAATGTGTGCAACAATTAGCAAGATGGAGTGCTACAAAAGGTAGTTGAACCCACACATTTGAACAACCAAGATCTAAGGGAACTCTTGATCTATGGTTGAAATTTTTTTTGCGAGGGGAAGGAGCATGGGGTTTAACTAGGAGACCCATTGTGAAATCCGTTAAGCCCTCAAGGTTCGGGCGATGCAGATCTAACATATTTATAATCACCGGTCCCTGAATATTTCATGAGGGAAAGGTGCAGGGGATTTAACAAAGTGAATGATCATGATATCGCATAAAGGCCAGAATCATGCAATGACTAATATCTTTCATAGAGTAATTCTACAGCCAAGATCAATTTCGCACAACACAAGGTGTGCAAGGGGGCAGGATCAACACAGATGTGAAGCATCGTTAGAGCATGAACATGATGCAATGATATAGGTCTTGTTTGGGATATAAAGCAGTTAGAGTTGTGCTAAAAATGAAGTTTTTAGGCAGGTGATGGTGCCTCTCAGATGTCGAATTTCCATTTTTGATCCAGCATGTCACCTATCCTTCATTTCATATAGTAGATAAATAATCGTAGTGAATCTTCTACATTAGGAGTTTGTTAGTCTTTGAATGATGACTCAGGATTTGATTCCTAAATTTTGTAACAAGATTAAGCTTTGTTTCGAGGTTGGTCTTGGGAGCCATAACACTGTAAATATTTCCTCAATTGATGAGGAAAGGTTTGGAACTTTCACTCAGAAAGCATTCTTTTTTTTTTTGTCTATATAACTTTATTGGAAGAGTTAATGAGAAACATTCTCCTGCATTTCTAAGATTCATCACGGTGTTCTACATTCAGTTTGTTTTTACTATTTAATCATGATTCATTTATGTTTTTTTTTTCTGATAATGCACTCTAGTTGCATATGACGAATTTTTTCCATTTATCTCTCCTCATATCGGACGCTGCATTTGTTATATGTTTTTGGTAAATTGTTTGGAATTCATCTCCCATGCTCCATCGTAGTTACTAGTCTCATTTGTTTATTCTACCAAAGGTGGTGTAAGAGATTCATCCACAGATATGTGCCTCTTGCTTTGTCGGGATTCTTCCCCTTTCCCTCTTATCACCCTTTCAAGATATTTGACTATTTGTGACACTTAATTCTCCTCAAGATACAAAGGAATTTCCCTTTCTCATTTTTTCTATAATACCCTTTATGATTTCGGGTTTGACTTCGTTTCCCAATGATTTTCCTGTCTATTTGTTCAGCCATTTTCAAATCTACCAACACCCCATTCCCATCAGAAATATATACTTCTACTTTCTTGTTTAAATCAAAAAGTATATGTGAATTTGTTCCCGTGACAAGAGAGAGCCCTCTTTAACTGTATTGGAAAGAATGGAGTCTAAAGGTTGGTTGAAATGGTTACCCCTATGACTTCCTACCACAACCATAGGAAAATTACAAGGTGTTAACATCTTGGCACCATTGACAGGGATATAATCACTATTATTTCCTTGGGAAAAATCACATCGTTTCATCTCTACGAATTGGTTGAACAGTTGGTCCTAGACACAAATTTGGGTGTGCATGCTCTAGATACTCCACACAAATTCCAAAATTGACTCCATTGGGAAAGACTAGTGTCCTGAAGAACCCACATGAGAAGAAATCCTGATGCAAAATCCTTCCAGGAAGTCTTTGATCCAAAAATTATGATTTGACAAGCCAATAGGATACAAAGGTTAGTCAGAAATCTTTCCTTCCCTATTGAAGGTTCTATATATGTTTGTCATACATCCGAACGTTGTAATGAGGGGTTGGGATTAACCTTCCATAGGAATAAATCTGAATCTAGTCTCTCTAAATTGGTTGCTGACTCCTTTGCATTTGATTTTGCCCGCATTTCTTTGTCACCCCTAACCTCAGAGCCTCTAGAAGAGGATTTCCAGCATCTACCTAACCCAGAGTGCCCTGCACTTATTTCTGAGTTAATCCTGCTGAATCTTGCTGTCATAAGGTAGTCTGATGCCACATATCTGTCTCCTACTGCTTCAAGACCAAGTCAACCTTCATCTCCTAGCTTCAAAAATCCCATGTCCCTTCTGTCCTTCATGGATTATTGAGTTGTTCTACGCCAGTTTTAGGCCCCCTTGTAAGCCCCATTGTACCTCCAACAATAGAAAACAGATTTGCTCCTATACTCCTTCCCGCAACACTTCATGACCTCCCAATGGGATACTCCACAGGGCTCAGATAGTTCAATGGTGAAAGGGGGTATTCAGCTGAGGAACGCCTGGGATGGTTCTTAGACTAGGTCGACCTAGAAGAAGTAGACCATGATGATGTTAAGGACGGGTTATTTGCTCAGACCCTTGCTAGAGAAGAAAGAAAGTGGTACAAAAACCTCGTGGATGACTCTATTATGAGTTATCGATAATGTGAGGATGATTTCAAGTACAATTGGGTGGACTAGAAGAACCCTAAGAAATATCTCTCCCAATATCATTCCATGAGAAGGAGGGAGAGCAATTCTTTCCAAGATTTTTTAGACATGTTCATGAAAGTATACAATTCCATCCCTACCCAATTCAAACCTCCCATTGGCTCCACCCAGCTGCAATATCTTGAAGCTTTCGATGGTGAATTCTCCTTGTGGATGAGTGAAAGAAGATCAACCTCATTGGAAACTATGATGAAAGATTCCACAGAGGTGGAGGTAAATCTGATTTCTGCAAGAAAGAAGAAAAGAGAGGATGGAGAATGGAGAAGGGATGAAGGTGAGCAAAGAAGAGAAGAAATATAATGGAGAAGAGATGAAGTGGAATGAAACAAGGACAAAGAAATTGAACAACTCTCTACCTCTATCTCACAAGAGGCCAGAATTGACACAATGTTGAGGACCATGGAAAGAATGATGAAGAGGCTCTTTGTAGATGGAAAACCACCTCCCAAGGAAAAATAAAGAACAACAAAATAGGAATCAAAATGGCAGAAGGCCCCACATTTTCTAGAATAGGAAAATAAATCCTCTCGACCCACCTGTCAGACCTCCATTTTAGGAAATTTTCATGGATCAGGATGGGGAAAGTAAAGATGAAGATGAAATCCATCAGCTGGATACCAAATCTCATGACACCTTCCTCACCAAATAATAACATAACAATGCTTGTCTAGAGAAGGGAGAGATACCTCCAAACAAGACAGATGACTTTAGGAGAGGGTACCAGCTCATTGTCCTAGATGCATAGAGACAAATCAGATTGAGGAACAGAGATGTCTCGATCATGAAGAATAAAGAAACAACTAAAAATTACCCACCTCCCAGAGATATCCCCAAGAATGTTCCAGAGCCCAAAGGGAAGGAATTTTGAGAAGACAATCGCAATAGATCGGATCAAGGACATACCCCTTTCAATATGTAGGATGAAATTGCTGTTGGAATATAATCCGTCGGGATTATATTTTGTAAATAAATAAAGGAAAATGAATAGTTATGTAGGAAGCTGAAAAGGCTGGTCGGATGATGAAACTCAACTAGAATATGTAATGTATAAATAAATGATTTTGCAATAGAATAAATGAATCGGGAGTTATTATCCAACAGTGGTATCAGATCTCCATAACTCCTTCCTGCATGCCTATCAGTGTTGCATGTCATAACTCCTGGATGCTGTGTCTCAGTCTTGGCATTCTGCTTGCTAGTCTGCCCTCTGCTCTTCCATCCTGCTAGCCTACGTGCATTCAATAATAGCGTTACTCCCTTGACCTGTGCTATGGATTGAGGTATGAAACGGTCCCTTGGATACAGTATGCATTATCTACTCCCTCAATTTCATGCCTGGTTGTGATTGCACTTTTCCAGAAAGTTTAAATTATTGCCCAGACATTTTTATATGTGTAACTCTGATTTTGCATCACCGTCTCATTTATCACAGGGCTTGGTCTCACTCTGCAAATGAGTATAGCGTTCTCATTTCTGCTCCCACTCTGTTGCTGCGATTATCCTTTCACCATTCCATTTCCACCCATCGTGCATCCACTTAGATGCTTTATCTTATCCATGTATAGAATCCCTCTACCTGCGATCCACGATGCCAAATAGAAATCTCAAACGGTTGCTTTTGACAGTCACATCTTAAATCTTGTTGTTTGGTGTGACTGCATTCTCTGTTTATGCTAGTGTCGAGACCTTCTCTACCTTCGGTTGATTTCCTTTTGTGTTGTGGTCTGTAAACTATATTGGAGGGTAGTGATCCAACACCTTGGATAAACTCCAGACGACTAAGTGCACCTTCCATCCAAGAAGATATCTCAGTAATCGAAGCTGAGAATTTGTTGAATACTAAATATCGTTGGTGGAGAGAGATTGTGCAGCTGTGAATTATTCTTTGAGAGCTGCGACTTGTCATCTCTGCTGAGATTCGGTTGAGGAGTGAAGCTGTGCATTGAGTGGAGGTAAATATTGTTGCAAAAATATTTTGTGACCGTTCGATTGCACAAACCATAATTTCTGCCACAAGCACAAGCTGGGACCTCAGTTATTCCTACCCGCGAACATGAGCTGCAACCCGAGTTTTTGTTCCATGGTATTTCAAAGTATCCCCATGTGTGTCAGGCATACATAACATAGATTTTGCAGAGTATATAGTCTGGTATTGTTCATCATTTGAGTGCTTTATTTTTGCATAGACTGTAATTTGTGCACTTATATCCTTTACACACTAATATATTAGCTTCTGGTGCCTCCACGCATAACATATTCTGTAGAGTATATATCGTATAAAAAGAGGCTACGATTTCTGGAACACATGCGTTCTGGTTTTGCCCATATCACTATGAACAAATGGTTATTGTGAACTTCATGTTGAAGATGGAAGCCGTGATATGTTATGGGGGATGACATTTCAATTTTGGAGGTCGCGTTGAAGATGTTATTCATCTGTGCAAAGGTTTGTTGAATCTTGGAGACATGGTGGAAATTCACGCCTTCAGAATACTGTGCGGAGGTAAACCTTTTTTGTTGCTTGAAATACAAAACCCTAATGTACGTGCGTCGATGTAAAGTGAAAATTCTACAAGTATTTTTTATTTACATTGAGTAAAAAGGACCGTGACTGATATATATCATATATTGAAGACTCCTGTGGAAGATATATGTTGTTTTGTATGGTGTTTTGAGCTGTAATCTTGAAATGTGTAAACCTAGACTGCTGCAAACATCCACATTGTTGGTACTGATTGCATTGAAGATTGAATTGTTGTAAAGCTTGAGGAAGGTGGAAGAGACTTAGACCTGCACCTTTACTCTTTCTTCTTTTTCTCCTATTGTTTTAGTTGCAAGATTCAATCACAGAAGATGCAATCTATAGCATCTGTAGTTGGTGCCACTCTCTCTGGCAAGAAGACAACCGAGCATTCTGGAGAATCACTTTGCTTTGCTCAAAAAGCAAAGAACCACACCAAATACCAATCCAATGATCATCTCAAAGGAGAAAGCAACAAGAGAGGAAGAGGAAGAAGAAACTTCAGAGGTAGAGGGGGCAGAAACAACTCTAGCAAAAGATCAGATTTGAAGTGCAAGCATTGTGGAAAGATTGGACACACAGCAGATCAATGTTGGGCTTCGTGGGACTCCATCAAAGAAAGACATAACCAGAAGAAAGATGACAATAAAAACCAAGATGCTAGTAAATCTTTAGATTCTTCTCATTGTATTGTTGCACATTGTAATCTTGGTATTAATGAAATGAATTCACTTTCATCTTACATAGAATGTTGGCTACTTGATACTGGTGCAACATCACACATGACTTTTAGAAAAGACTGTTTTGAAGAACTTAATGAAACAATAAATGGCATAGTTTACTTTGCAGATAAGTCAAGTCTTAAACCAAAGGGAATGGGAACCATTCAGCTGAAGATGCCTGGATTCCCTGATTTCTTGTTGAAGAATGTTCTTTATCTTCCAGAGTTGCAGAGAAGCCTACTATCCTTGGTGGAGATTCGACAGCAAGGTCATTCCATCCACATGTTTGATGGAATCGTAGAAATAAGAAATTCTTCTGACAACCAAGTCATCATGACTGGATACAAAGATGGGAAGCTGCTAAAGCTAAAGGGTTCATCTACAAGGGTTCAGAACTATGCCTACCTCTCTCAGCATGGAGAACGTAATTTGTCATCAAGTTTATTGTGGCATGCAAGATTTGGTCATATGAATTATAACAGTCTTCGTTTGTTGAGAAAGAATGGTGTATTTGGTTTTCCAACCATTACCAAAGAGAATAAAAAATGTGATGCATGTATATTAGGGAAACACAGTAAGCTGCCATTCCATGAATCTAATTTCAGAACAAGTAGGAAATTAGAATTAGTGCATTCTGATTTATGTGGCCCAATGCCAACTCCTTCTGCCAATGGGAATAAGTATTTTATGACCTTTGTTGATGACTACTCAAGAATGTGCTAGATTTACGCATTAAAGAAAAAATTAGAATCATTTCAAACATTCAAGGACTTTCATGCATTGATAGAAAAACAAGCACAATCTAAAATTGGTACACTTCGTACTGACAATGGGAAAGAATACACTTCAAATGCTTTTGAAGATTATCTTCGCCAACATGGATTTGCACATCAAACTACATTTCCCTACAATCCTCAACAAAATAGTGTAGCATAAAGAATGAACAGAACCATAATGAATATGGTACGCTCAATGATGTTTTTTAAGAATGTAAAACTAATGTTTTGGGGTGATGCAGTGAAATGTGCAGCCTATTTGAGAAACATAAGTCCCTCAAATGATCTTGATAACAAGACTCCACATGAAATGTGGTTTGGCCATCTCCCTTCAGTTAGGCATCTCATATTTTTTGGTTCCACCTGTTATGCCTTGATTCCAAAGGAGCAAAGAAACAAGCTTGGTGCTCGAAGCAGAAAATGTATTTTCTTGGGGTACAAAGAAAACTCCAAGGCATACCATCTGTATGATGAGGTAAACAAGAAGTTTGTTATTTCCAGAGATGTCATTTTTCTTGAGACTAATAAAAATGACCAGTCCATTGAGAGACAACTTGATCATTTGGAAAAATATCCTCATCCAAAGAAATATTCTAAAAATGAATATGAAATTCCAAACCTTGAAGGGGGGATTCCTATTTTGGATCAACCTTTGGAATTTCCATATGAAGCACCAACTCCCCCGCATGAAGAATTTCCTGCTACTTCACCTAAACAAGAGATTCAACTAGATGATGTGATTGAGAGACTTGGAAGACTCAACATTGAAGGAAATGAAGCACCACTAGCTGATCAACTAGGACCATCACGAAAGATTCCTAAATGGGCCACAAAGACACTTGAAAGTGTCCATCCGGATGAAGTTGGAAAGACGGGAACGAGAAGTTCAAAAATACATGAAGATGGAGGAGAAGCAGATAATTCAGGTGATGACATGGATGTATCATTTGATTGTGAATTTAATTTATCTGCTAACTTTGAACCAACTTCCTTTGAAGAAGCTTCTACTCGAGTTGAGTGGAAAGAAGCTATGCAGAATGAGTATGATGCACTCATGAAGAATGGAACTTGGAAGCTGGTTGGCCCTCCATTTGGAACCAAACCAATTGGCTGCAAGTGGGTGTACAAGAACAAACACAGATCAGATGGCTCACTTGACAAGCACAAAGTGAGGCTTGTAGCAAAAGGCTATGCACAGAAGGAAGGAATTGAATATGAAGAAACGTTTTCTCCTACAGCAAAATGGGCTACCATCTGTACCTTACTCTCTTTAGCTACTCAAAATGGGTGGAAATTTCATTAGATGGATGTGAAGACTGCTTTCTTGAATGGAGACTTGAAAGAGAATGTCTTCATGTCTCATCCAGAAGGATTTGTTGTGAAAGGAAAAGAACAAAAGGTATGCAAGCTTGTCAAATCCTTGTATGGCCTAAAACAACGCATGGTATGAAAAATTAACCGAGCATCTTTTGAAGTTAAATTTCGAACATTTTGATCTTGATGATGCAACACTATTTATAAAGAAAGTTGGAATATTTGTTGTGTATCTTGTGGTGTATGTAGATGATCTTTTGATGACAGGGAACAATGAGAGCTATATAGCATCCATAAAGAAATATTTGAAAAAGATCTTTGAAATGACAGATATGGGACATCTCCACTATTACTTAGGAATTGAAGTCACTCAACATCCTAAGTACATATTCCTATCTCAGAAAAAATATGTTGGAGAACTACTAGACAAATTTTGCATGACAAAATGCAACCCTATCTCTACTCCAATGGAACAGAAAATGAAGCTCACATCAAGTGAAGGAAAAGAATTTGAGGATGTGACCAAGTATCAACAACTTGTAGGAAGACTTATCTACCTTACAATAACTAGACCAGATATTTCTTATGTTGTTGGCATACTTTCAAGGTTCATGCATAAACCTTGTGAAGGACACTGGTCAGCTACAAAAAGAGTTCTAAGATACTTGAAGGGGACTCAAGACGTTGGACTCAAGTACTCTAAGGTGGATGACTTCAAACTTATTGGGTACTCAGATTCATATTTTGATGGCGATAAGGAGACAAGAGTATCAACTTCTAGATACACTATGAGTCTTGGATCAGCAGCTGTCTCATGGAGATCATGCAAACAGTCAGTTTCGGCAGATTCAACAACAGAAGAAGAATATGTGGCTGCAGCTGAAGCAATGTAAGAAATAGTATGGCTCAGGAAGATACTTGAATATTTGCAAGAAAAACAAGAGAAATCCACTCCATTATTGATCGACAATACTTCTGCAATCAAACTGGCTAAGAATCCCAGATTCCATGATTGAACCAAACACATCAACACAAAGTATCATTTGATTCGACATCATGTATAGGCCAAAACAGTCCATCTTTGACATTGTTCCACAAATGATCAAGTTGCAGACATCTTCACCAAAGCGCTTGGACGAGAAAAAATTGAAAGATTCAGAAACATGCTCGGACTTACTAACACCCCTTCGGATTAAGGGGGGGATTGTTGGAATATAATATGTCGGGATTATATTTTGTAAATAAATAAAGGAAAATGAATAGTTATGTAGGAAGCTGAAAAGGCTGGTCGGAAGATGAAACTCAACCAACATATGTAATGTATAAATAAATCATTTTGCAATAGAATAAATGAATCGGGAGTTATTATCCAACAATTGCAAAGATAAAAATATCTGCCCCCTTACTGAACTATTGAAAAATTCAAAATATAATTCTAAAATTTCCATAATTTTAAAGCCTCCTGGAGAAATCTCTTCCATATATGATAGCCTTAATCTGCAAGATGATAGGCCCACTATCCATGTAGATGAACCCTCTGATGAAGAAATCCACCCTTTCTATGTTATATTGAACACACATAATTCCATCCTGCATAACACCATGCTTGACTCAGGAGCCTCCCACAATCTGATGCCTGGGAGAATCATGGATGAACTAGGATTGGAAGTGACTAGACCCTACAAAGACCTTTTCTCTTTTGATTCTAATAAATTCAAGTTTCTGGGCCTAATCAAAGACTTGGTCATCTCTCTAGCTTAGATCCCTGCCAAAACCCTCGTCATGGACGTGGTGGTGGATGACATCCCTCTTCATTTTGGGATGCTGCTATCAAGATCTTGGTTTGCCAAGCTCAAAGGTGCTATACAAATGGACATCCCCTATGCCACCATCCCTTTCTTAGGGATATAGATAAGTGTTTTCAGAGAAAAAAAGTTGGCATATTTGGTAACCAACGCTAAGAGCCCACAAAATCACTCCATATATTTGGTGGACACATAGATGGGATCTGTTATATTCTTTATTGAGTGGGATGAGCAAACTCTTGTTTCCATAACATTTTTTTAGTAACTACGTAGGAGTAGCTAGAAGGGGTGTTGGACATGAATTTTGATGGGTCATCATGCATAGAAGGGGTAAGAGCTGGGGTATGGGAAAGACTCCCTATAGTGCGATATTTAACTTATTCTTACAAGATTGATTTTGACTGTACGAACAATGAAGAATCACAATTTCCTCACTCTCACTGGGGAATTTGAGGGGCTAGTTGTTGATGAAGAAAATGTACTTTGGGAGGGGGAGCCTCCCACACAAGAGCCCTTACAAAGATAGTCTGTGGATCCAAAAGAAGTAATCTGGGAAGAGAAGGTTTTTGTTGTCGATAGAACCAAAGAGGATGGAAATTAAAAGGTTTGGGAGCCTAAATTACAGGAGTTTTAAATCTAGCATGGATACAAGAATAACCTTTGTGGCAAGGAGATATTGCATCTGAAGGGTAATTCCATCCCAAGAGGTATGGTTCCTCTAGAGAAACTCTTCGATCCTAATGATGTAGCTAGAGAACCTCAACTGATCCCAATCTATGAAGATGTTGAGGAAGTGAATATTGGGACATAAAAGAATCCTACAATCATCAAAAGATACAAGGATCCTAAAATAGCAAGGACCCTCTCACCTGAAGCCAAAAAAAAGATACATATTGTTGATGAAGGAATATTCATATGTGTTTTCCTAGAGTTACAAGGACGTTAAGGATTATGACACCAGCATCATCCAGCATACCTGTTGATGTATATGTAACTTCAGAATGTATTCTTATATGTACTTTATATATTGTAACCCGGTGTTTATTCCGGGATGTTTCTATTATGTATTTGAGTCATGTGGTCATGCCCCGATGTTCCGATCGGGAGGATTAATAATGTAATCAAGTCATTTCAAGTCATTAGGTAAGTACCCACAGTTATTGGGCACTTGGGTTATTATACACTAATTAAGGTGTAGGCTCAAGTAATTAATTGTAAGTTAAGCCTACATGGTTGAGTGCACTTCAAGTCAACGGAAGAATATAAATAGAGAGTGAGAGTCTCTCTATTTATCACTTGTGAATTACATTACTTGCTCTCTCAAGTGTGGCACACCTTTGGAGAAGGAAATACTTTGGCTTGACAGAAGACAGAAGGCTGCTGTTGTGTTGGGAGGTCATCTTACTGTTTTGGGTTTCACATCTTGTGGTGATACTATCTTAGAGGAAGTTGAGGGGTTTTCTCCATTTATGGTTTCCCCTGTCAAAACTCTTTGTGTCTCTTGTCTCATGTGATGTGCTTATGTTATTGTTGTGCTTGTTATTCTCTTAGTGAAAATATCCTAACATAATGCTAGCTTAAATGTTGAAAAACTAACATGGTATCAGAGCTAACCTAAGAAGAAGACATTGTGCAGCTACAGAAACTAGGGCTTCCTATTTTGTGGATCTTCCTCCACAGATTTTCAGCAAAAGTATGCTAGGATGACTCTCCATTGAACGGTGCATCTTTCTGTCGATGCAGAATTCAATTTCAAGCATTTTCAGTTTCGATGTGGAAATTAGGGCTTTCTACAGAAGAGGAATTTTTGAGTGAGACCAGAATAGGATTGTTCTCCTCATCAAAACCGAAATTTAGAGACCTAGATCAAGAAATTTGGTTGGATGAAACTCTGGGAAAGTCAAACCCTAGTTTGACCCTGAGCTAGGAGAAACCCTAAATACTAAAACTGCTAAGTTTTGGTACAGTCGCTATATTCCAAGATTGGCATATTTCGAGATCAAATATCACTATATCATGGATATGGTGCAGAGAGGAGCTGTGAAGCTCCTGTATGTTGCGACGGAGGAACAGATAGCTGATGTATTGACGAAGCCATTAGCTAGGTTGAAGTTCGAGTACTTCAGAGAGAGACTTGGTGTTCTCCAGATCGAGGCTTCCTCCTAGAGACAGTGATGTGTCCCAAATCCATTCTGACAAGGAGGTCAGATGTAAGGGTTGAGCCATTCTGTCATGGTGACAGGATTCAGTTCCTTCCATGTCAGATATGAGTGCTGAGATTGAGAGCCATTCTGATGAGTAGGTCAGATGTAAGGGATGTGCCATTCTGTTCATGGCTAAAGGATTCAGTTCCTTCCATGGCAGATCTAAGTGCAGAAATCTCTCCTCATTGGAGTTGAGAGTCTTCCATCATTGGGTGGGATTGTGTCATTCTGACGAGCAGGTTGGATGTAAGGGCATAGCCATTCTATTCATGGCTAAAGGATTTAGTTCCTTCCATGTCAGATATAAGTGAAGAAATATCTCCTCATTGTGGGTGAGAGTCTTCCATCATTAGATGGGATTGTGCCATTCTGACGAGTAGGTCAGATGTAAGGGCAGAGCCATTCTGTTCATGGCTAAAGGATTTAGTTCCTTCCATGTCATATGTGAGTGCTGGCCATTCTGTCGAGTAGGACATATGTAAGGGAAACTGCCATTCTCTAGGAGAATGGAGGCGCCTGGTCAGTTACCAGGTAGCTCAGTCGAGGAGGACTGGGGGCCATTCTGATGTGATTGTTGGGATGTGTTCCCCTCATGATCAGATATGTAGTAGGATGTTGCAGTGATGATGATCAGGATGATCATGAGTACATCAGGAAGATGTATGGTGAGTATCAGGTTGATACTCTATGCCCGTGGATCAGGTTGTGCAGATGAGCATGTAATTCGGAGCCCTAGGAGATTTGCAGATGGTCTTTCGAGGTTTTGCCTATGGCATGTAATTCGGTGCCCTGGGACATCTTGAAAATGCTCTTTCGAGGTTTTTCTCTGGGAGGACATGTAATTCGGAGCCCTGGGAGATCTGCAGATAGTCTTTTGAGGTTTTTCCTATGGCATGTAATTCGGTTCCCTAGGATATCTGGCAGATGCTCTTTCGAGGTTTTGTCCTATGGCATGTAATTCGGTTCCCTGGGAGATCCGTTAGGTTGGGCTGTGTGCCCGTAATCAGTCCTGGGATGCTCTTGCGAGGTTTTTCCATGACCACATGTAATTCGGAGCCCTGGGAGATCTTATAGGTAGAGCTGTGTGCTCGTAACAGCCTGGGATGCTCTTGCGAGGTTTTGTGGTGAGGTCACATGTAATTCGGAGCCCTGGGAGATCCTATAGGTAGAGCTGTGTGCTCGTAACAGCCTGGGATGCTCTTTCGAGGTTTTGTGACGCACGTAATAGGTCCTAAGGATTCCACAGTATGGCCGGTGATGATGAAGACCTGCAGGTGGTAGGCCTACAACCAGCATGAAAAAGGGTTGGCTTTGTAGAACTTCCTATGATGAGATAGTACACACATGATGATGACCAGAGGAGATCCAGATCGAGCTATGCTCTAGATCCAGTTATGATGACTCCGAGAGATCCAGATCGAGTGATGATCTAGATCCAGCGGTGATGATCCAGATCGAGAGATGATCCAGATCATGTCCAGAGAGATGATCCAGATCCAGATGACTTGAAGATGAAGATGACTTGAAGATGAATATGACTCAGAAGATCCAACTGATATAGAGAAGAAGACCAATGCTGAAAAATTGTGTCGAAAGAATACCTTCCTAGTTAAGAGGGAGTGTTGATGTATATGTAACTTTGGAATGTATTCTTATATGTACTTTATATATTGTAACCCGATGTTTATTCTGGGATGTTTCTATTATGTATTTGAGTCATGTGGTCATGCCCCGATGTTCCGATCGGGAGGATTAATAATGTAGTCAAGTCATTTCAAGTCATTAGGTAAGTCCCCACAGTTATGGGGCACTTGGGTTATTATACACTAATTAAGGTATAGGCTCAAGTAATTAATTGTAAGTTAAGCCTACATGGTTGAGTGCACTTCAAGTCAATGGAAGAATATAAATAGAGAGTGAGAGTCTCTCTATTTATCACTTGTGAATTACATCACTTTCTCTCTCAAGTGTGGCGCACCTTTGGATAAGGAAATACTTTGGCTTGACAGAAGACAGAAGGCTGCTGTTGTGTTGGGAGGTCATCTTACTATTTTGGGTTTCACATCTTGTGGTGATACTATCTTAGAGGAAGTTGAGGGTTTTTCTCCATTTATGGTTTCCCCTGTCAAAACTCTTTGTGTCTCTTGTCTCGTGTGATGTGCTTATGTTATTGTTGTGCTTGTTATTCTCTCAGTAAAAAGATCCTAACATAATGCTAGCTTAAATGTTGAAAAACTAACAATACCATACCAATCAAGAAGGAAAAGATGTCGTTCAAACAAAATATTAGGAGGATGAACCCCAAGCTATTGCCCCTGGCAAAAAAGGAGATCAAGAAGTTGTTTGAGGCCAAAATCATTGTAGTCCTCAGATTCTCACTTTGGGTGGAAAATATGGTCCCTGTTAGGAAGAAGAAAGAGGAAATAACAATATGTATTGAATTCATAAAATTGAACTGAGTTTCCTTGAAGGATCATTATCCCCTCCCCAAAATGGACCATATCTTAAAGAGAGTAGTGGGTTCACATAGGATCTCTACTCTGGATGGTTTCTTGGGTTATAACTAGATTTTGGTACATCCGAAAAACCAAGAGAAGAAATCATTCACCACCCCCTGGGGCACCTTAATATACACTTAAATTCCATTTGGACTGATGAACACAGGTACAACTTTATAGAGGGCCATGGACATAGCATTTGCCGATGAAAAAGTCAAAATTATGGTCATCTATCTGGATGATATCACTGTTTTCTCCAAGATTGATGAATAACATGTCTCCCACCTATTGAAAATGTTCAAGAGATGTAGGAAGTTTGGCATCTCCATGAATCTTAAAAATTCAGCCTTTTCTATGAAAGAAGGGAAGTTGTTGGGGCATATGATCTCTTAGGAGAGGATCTCGATAGATCCTAACAGGGTCGAAGAGATTAGCAAAATCGAGCTCCCTCGAAACAAGGCTAAAGTTCAATCATTCCCAAGGAAGGTAAATTTCCTGAGGAGGTTCATAGTTGCATTTGCTGAAATAGTCAAATATATCACTAACATGCTAGGAAAATACCAGGAAATCAGGTGGACACCTGAATCTAGACAATTCTTTGAAGGCATAAAGAGGGCCATAGCTGAGGCACCTGTTCTTGCGATCCCTGATTTTTCCAAAGACTTTCTCATATTCTCGTTTTCCTCTTAGTACACAGTCATAGGGGTACTGCTACTAAAGAACCATGAAGGCCAAAAGCATCCCATCACTTTCTACAAAAAGACTCTAAGAGATTCTCCCTTGAAGTACAACATCCTGGACAAAGAGGAGTATTTTTTGGTGCAAGACTTAAAATAATTTAGAGTACACATTCTGCATTCACATATTGTCTCTCACATGCCCATCAGCGCTGTAAATGACATTCTAACCAAACCGGATCCAGAGGGACAAAGGGTAAAGAGGATAGTGGTTCTGCTAGAGTATGACCTAGTTGATCAAGTCTAGGGGCTAGCTAAGCTTATGGCCCAGTCCAACTGTGATGTTCTTAGCTTTCACATGATTGTTGAATTGTTGGATGAAGAGAAGAATCCTTAGAGGAAGCCACATACCCTAGTAGGTGAGCACTTTCTATCATCCCCGTGGTACACTAATGTCATTTTCATCTCACAACATTTGCAGGCTCCACAGGAATGGATAAAACAAGGTTTAGGTTCCTCAAATAGAAATAAACAAGGTTCTGTATCCTAAATGATAAGTTGTACTAGAAAGATCTAGGATAAGTTTTACTGAACTATGTGGATGAACACGAGGCCAAGAGACTTATTGAATAATTCCATGTAGGAGAGTGTGGAGGGAATCACTACTGGAAAAACACAGTAAAAAAAACCATGGGAGTAGGATTCTATTGGCCTAGACTATTTTCTGACACTCATAAGAGAGTAGATTCCTTTCATAAGTGTTAGATTTTTGAAGGTATAAGAAAATTGGTGTCATTACCTTTGAATCCTATTCAGGTTGAATCCCCTTTTCAGCAATGGGGGCTAGATTTTATTGGAGAAATAAATTATCATTATTTAGGATAACACAGATGGATCCTCACCCCCACCGACTATTTCACAAAATGAATCGAGGCCATCCCCATGAGACATGATACTGAGATAGTGATCATGCAATTTATAGTGGAGGACATTCTCTCAAGGTTTGGAGTTCCGAGGAAGATAATCACCGATAATGCTCCATCCTTTAAATCAAAGAAGATGATTGCTTTCTACTTCAAATATCAAATACAGCAGGATAATTTCATATTTTATCACCCCTAGGGAAATGGATTAGTAGAATATTCAAACAAGAGTCTTATGAGGATCATAAAGAAGCTACTAAAGGAAAATAAGAAGGCTTGGCACCCTAAGTTGAGTCATGCTTTGTGGGCCGACATAATTAGTGTGAAGAATTCTTTAGGCAGTTCACCATTCCAACTAGTCTATGGTTCATAGGTAATTTTTCCTAAATCCTTGAGTTTTCCAGTAATGAGATTGCTGCAAGAAGAGGACACTGAAACTAATACCACCTAGAGGAGGATGTATAAGTTGGTTGAGCTACAATAGCAAAGGGAAAAAAAATTCAACAAGACTCAACAATTTCAGGACAAGATGAAAGACATTTTTGACAGAAGAACCAAACCTGATGATTTCAAGATAGGATATGTGGTGTTGTAATTGGATGCAACCCATGAGGAGAAAGAGAAACATGGGAAATTTGATATCCTATGGAAAGGCCCATACAAAATCGTTGCCTTTAGAGGAAATAATGCTTATGTATTGGAAGAGATGAAAGGTGGATTGGTATCTTGAGCTCCAGATAATCAGAAGCTCCTCAAACATTACCTTTTGTAAGAAAATTCAGTCCAATTTTCATTGTATATATCATTTTATTTTAATATTGGTTGTGCGGATGGATCTCTGATAGACTTAAATCCTGAGGTGAAGGCATTAAGGTTTCCAAGAGATGTCATCATCTGGTTTTTCTTTTAAGCAATTTTTACAGTTGCAGACACGAGGGTAGATTTTGAGAGTTGCAGGGAGGATTGAAACAACCCTATGGTCTAGGAGCATGGCCTATGTAGTTCTTTTCTACCTCACAGGGAGGATAGAATCCCCAAGTTGGATTCATTGTTAGCACTTGGTTCACACCAATGATAAATTTTGAATGGGATTGCAGATGGAATTAGCTCCATTTTGAGCTAAAGAGCTTAAAAATGGGATAGGAGAAATTAAAAAGCAGAACCCGAAAACATAACGAGGTTCTGCAGACTCTGAAAATAGACGACGTAGGCCCACCGCAGAAGCAGATCAACGACGGATAAATTTTTTCCAAGGAAAATATGTGTGGTCCATAAGACTATGGAGGATCATGAATTATGTTCCCCCCCCTCAAATATTGACGCCCGAGATTCATAGATGATCATGATCTACGGTAGAAACGGGTTTTGCGGTAACAACGCGTGCGGAAGCTAGCAATATGGAGCACTGTGAAAGGTAGTAGGACCCACACATTTGAATGACCAAGATCTAAGGGTGCACTTGATTTACGGTGGAAATAGGTTTTGTGAGGGGAAGGAGCACAACGTTTAACTAGGAGACCCGCTACGAAATCCATTAATCCCTTACAGTTCGGGCAGCGTATATCTGGCAGAGATATAATCAACAGTCCCTAAATATTTCATGAGGGAAAGGTGCAGGGGATTTAACTTGATGATCAATCATGGAATCGTATAAAGGACCGAATCATGCGATGACTGATCTCTTGCATAGAAGAAGTATACAGCTAGGATCAATTTCACATAGCACAAGGTGCACGAGGGAGAAGGATCAACGCAGATGCAAAGCACCATTAGTGCACAAACAAGACACAATGATACATGTCATGTATGGGATATAAAGCAGTTAGATTCATGATAGAAACATCATTTTAGGGCAGGTGATCGTGCCTCTCAAACACTGGATTTTCATTTTTCATCTAGCATGTCGGAGATCCTTCATTTCTTGTAGTAGATAAAAAATTATAGCGAATCTGACACATCAGGATTTTGTTAGAGTTTAACTGATGACTCAAGATTTAATTCCCAAATTTTGTAACAGAATTAAGCTTTGTTTCGAGGTTGGTATCGAAATCCATAGCACTATAAATATGTCCTCAATTGATGAGGAAAGGGTTGGAACTTTCATTCAGAAAGCATTCTGCTCTTGTTTTTTTCTTTGTAACTTTCTTGGAAGAGTTAATGAGAAACATTCTCCAGCATTTCTAAGATTCATCATGGTGTTCTACAATCAGTCTATTTCTCCTGTTTATTCATGATTCATTTCTATTTTCTTCTTCTGATGCGCTCTAGTTGCATATGAGGAATTCATTTCATTAAGTGCTCCTCGTATCAGACGTTGCATTTGTTATATGTTTATGGTAAATGTTTTGGAGTTCATATCCCATGCTCCATCACAGTTACTAGCCTAGGTTGTTTATTCTACTAAATGTGGTGTAATAGATTCATCCGCATATAGGTTCCTATTGCTTCATTGAGCTTCTTCCCCTTCCCCTCTTATCACCCTTTCAAGATAATTGGTTGTTTGTGACACTTACTTTGCCTCAAGATATAAAGGAAAATCCCTTTCTCATTTTCTCAATAATACCCTTGATTGATTCAGGATTTGACTCCATTTCCTAATGATTTTCGCGTCTGTTTGTTCTGCCATTTTTAAATCTACCAACACCCCATTCCCATCAGAAATCTAGCCTTCTACTTGCTTGTTTAAAGCCAAAAGTATATGTGGATTTTTTCTCATGACAAGAGAGAGCCCTCTCTGACCGTATTGGATAGAATGCAGTCTAAAGGTTGGATGAAATGGTTACCACTATGACTTCCTACCGCAACCATAAGAAAATTATAGGGTACTAACATAATCCTAACCAACTATGGTGTAGTTTCTCTATGTAGAATACTTTTCTTCTTCATGGAATTGCACATAAATCCTTATTTGAATGGAGATGTTCTGAGACACCTGGGTGGTGAAGGGGTTACCATTCCACCTATTAGTGGCCTTAAGGAGAAACTAGGTGGTGAGGAATAGAATTGTGTCTTCTCAAAATAATATTTTGAGTTGTTCTTGAGTGCACCTCTACTTGTGTATCTATGGCCTTAGCTCAGGAGTGGACTATCTAAGAGGATTTGTCTTGGTAGTGCCTAAGGTTGGGTGTAGAATATATTGGACCAGTTTATGCGAGTCTCACATTATAAAATAAGTGAATTATTTTATGTAAATTGATATATTTATATGATGTCTCCATTGTTTCCATAGCTGAATTTTTTACTGTTGATGTGTATGGTAGATGCATCAATGTTTCGATGCAGATTTGATGGTTTAACTACTTCGAAACTTGAGTATTCTCCTTGATTTTGAGATATGATATTGATTTAATATTGAAATATTTTTATTCATGTATTATTTGTTTCATATTAACCAACAATTATTCCCTTCGCAGCTGATCACATCTGTTATATGATTATATAGATGAAATTATTGAGTTTTAATTGCTGAAAAATGTTTTTTTTTTAATCTGCTAGAAAATTGCAAAGAATGGATAGTTTCTTTGTAATATTGATTATATGGTGTTCTTTGGTTGTATATAATAATTCTATTGTGTGATTGATGTATGTATTGAACCTTGTAAAATTTTGGAATCTTTGTTTAAACCTATCGAATGAATTAGTTCCAGATGTGTTGTTAATTGACTATTTTATGCTTGGAAGGTGGATTGTTTTGACTGCTTTGAAAGATATGTTGTTTTATGCATTTTTATGGATTTAATAGATCATGATAGTGTTCCGTTATTGTATTTATAGTGCCAACATAGGATTATATGCTTGATTTTGGGCTCACAATTGGTGTTGTAGTGAATCAGATGTTATCAGATGATCTAGTTGTGAATATACAAACTAATTGTAGATCTGATTGTATGTATGATTATTGGATATAGATGGATAATTTGTACCTATTTGTATTCATTATCGGATGGTTGTATATGTTATTTTCATATCTAATATGATAAGTAATGCATAACTATTAAAGAAATTGTCATAGATTGGATTTACGGAAGTGTCTTAATTTGCATACTTTATCCATTGATCATTTTGAATTGTGATTGTTTGGAAGGGAATCTACAAATATAATTTATAAGTGTTATTGGGATGATTATTTCCACTTGTGAAATTTCAAATAATTTGTATGTCCAATTTACTTAGGGATGAGAATCTGATTTAATTTTCATGCTTGCATGGTCTTGCATATGCATGATCTTTTGGGAATATCTTAGAGGTATTTTTAAGATGTTTCAATTTTAGTTTGAAGGTTAAATGTCTATTTTAATTGGCTTGATGTAATGAATTCCTAGCCTTAGAAACATTATTGCATAGTGCTTTGACTTGATTCATCCTCCTCCCCTAGTAATTTGGTTCCTGTGGCCTGACATATGGGGNGGGGGGGGGGGGGGGGCATTTCAAAACTTTCCCTAAAGCCCTGAAAACACTTTTCTGTGTGATTTTAGCTAGACCATCTGAATCCAAAACCACCCCTAAAAGGGTAAATTATTGTAGTGTTTATTATTGGTTCAAATATATCTCTAATAAGTGTTGGAGAAGTAATACATCCTTAGTATAGAGTTTAGATCTTAGGATAACCTGATTTTCACAAATTTCAATAATGTCCTATGGTTTAGACTTAGGAGAGTTAATCCAACAATATATCTGGTTAACTTGGCCTGTTCACACCTACAACAATGCCTATTTTGGTTAACCTAACCCATGTGCTCCCTCATTAATGCATTGGAGCTCTACCTCATTGATTTGTGGGGCCCTGTATTGACTAAGTGCGCTTGGGGTGAATCTGACCTGTTTTAGCTCTCCTAGGAGCATTTATTGCCACCTAGAGCACCCCACTTGCCTCTATTTCCTCACCCACACATGCCTTGGAGTCTTTAATGACCCAGAACAACTCACCAACACTCACACATTAATTCGAGTCTGTTTGGGCTGACTTGGGTCTCCATTGGTCCACCTAGTGGGGATTGAGGTCGTTTTCCATATTGACACATGTACAACTCCTATTGGATTGCAGAGGCACTCAAATTTGTCCATTGTATTATAAATGATGTATGATAATAATATGATAAGTAATCATCACCTTTCACATGTGTTGTTCTAGCTATTTTTTGTCTCTTTGTTTTCTCTTGCATGTTTTGTCCAACACTTTGATGGTGAAATTGTTCTAGCTCCTATATCTAACTTGAGAATCAATTTCTCACATGGTATCAGAGCTAGATGGAGCTGCAACAAATCCTGTAAGGGTGAGTTACTGTTTAGGGCATATTTCCAGTTTATGTGAGTGTTTTTCATTGCAGGTTTCTACAACTACTTCATGGATTCGAAAGTTGTTCCTCTCCTTTCCCCATTCAACTATTCTGAATGGAATTCGAAGATGTGTGCATATATCAAGAGGCAATGTCTCTATGATGTGTCCATTGCTGTTGTGAGATAGCTAGAGTCCTATCAAGAGAAGGATGCTTGGCTTAATGACAATGATAGAGCCTATGGAACTATGTGTCTAGCTATACCTCCTACAATGTGCTACATCCTTGATTTTGCTGATTACCCATTCGAGCTTTGGAGAAATATAGGTGAAGCTCTTGGCATGTAGCAAGAATATGTGAGCTATATGGAGAGCAAGCAAATGGGAACCTCCTTATGTGTTCTTCCTATGATCTCGGCCTCATGCATTTCTCAAGAATTTGTTCAAAATGAAGAAGAAGAAATAGCCAAAGATTCAACAAATGATCCAGCTCAAGTTTCTTCCTCTGTGGCTTCCTCTCCTTGTCAATAAGCTATGTTTCATGAAGAGAGAATACGAGTTGCTTCCATCACTACTATTGAATATTTACTTTCACCCTTCTCCTCTATGTCTTCTGTTATGAATGGGTAAGATGTATTGCTAGTTGATGTCCATAGTGAGCCTTCTCTAGAAGATGGGTTTTCTTCACATGAGAGTATTGGTTTGAAAAATGGATATGTTTCCTCCACCATCACTAGTAGAGTTCCTTCAAGTTCATATGAAGATGGATAAGATTTTGCGATCACAATGGCACATTTGGGACTTTTGTTCCACATTCTTGTAGCTAATTACAACCTTTATTTGAAGTTGATGCTTCAAGATCCTTATGAATCACTTGGGGTCACCTATTCTCAAGCATTTACAATCTCTTTCAGGTATGGCATCCTATGTGGTTCAAATTCCTCACATGGCATCCTGTTTGGTTCGAATTACTCACCTGGTGGTTCGAAGCTCAAATCTGAAGAGTACTATTTGCTCTCCCATCAGTGCATTTTAGTTTTTCTACATGGTATAAGGATTCATCATGCAGTTGTTCCTGAGTTGATTGAGCATGTTTCTCTTCTTCCCAATTCCTCCAGACATTTTTAGTTTGGAAGTATATGCATATTTTGTTTCTGTTTCATAACCCATTTTTTAGGGGAGTTTTTTCCCATGAGGTTTTCCTCCTTACCTCTGTTACATGGATCAATAAATTTGTAAAAGGGTGACTTGTGCCTTAGTTTCCAAGGCCTCAAACACCAAATTGTAGTAAGTCTGGATTAAGGGAGGGTGTTGGAGCAGTAATACATCCTTATCATAGAGTTTAGACCTTAGGCTAACCTGATTTTCATGAATTTCATTAATGTCCTATGGTTTAGACTTAGGAGAGTTAATCCAACAATATATTTGGTTAACTTGGCATGTTCACACCTACAACAATGCCTATTTTGGTCAACCTATCCCATGTGCTCCCTCATTAATGCCTTGGAGCACTACCTCATTGATTTGTGGGGCCCTGGCTTGACTAAGTGCACTTGGGGTGAATCTGGCCTGTTTTAGCTCTCCTAGGAGCATTTATTTCCACCTAGAGCACCCCACTTGCCTCTATTTCCTCACCCACACATTTCTTGGAGTCTTTAATGACCCATCACACCTCACCAACACTCACACATCAATTTGAGTCTTTTTGGGATGAGTTAGGTCTCCATTGGTCCACTTAGGGGGGATTGAGGTCATTTTCCACATTGACACATGTACAAATCCTATTGGGTTCCAGAGCCACTCAAATTTGTCCATTGTATTATAGATGATGTATGATAATAATATGACAAGTAATCAACACCTTTCACATGTGTTGTTCCAACTATTTTTTGTCTCTTTGTTCCAGGAAGAAGAGGACATCGTGTCAAATCAAACCATGTTTCTAAATGTCATTTTTAGGATCATAGTAGAATGGGGGGTTTTATGCGCCCTATCCTTGAGAATTTTTTTTGTTATGGGTACAAAAGTTACGTTATGAAAGAAAAATGTTGTTAAGTGGTGGACTATGCATGCGATCAAAATAAATATTGAAGCACTCCCTAGAGAGGAAAAGACCCAGTATCCTAAATAAATTAAATTTTAGATACAAAAGGAATGAGTTATGTTAAATGTTTATCAACTAAATGCTCTTCATATTGAACAAGAATAAAAATTACAGAAGGCACTTTCAAACACTCACAACAAGTGGGAGATGAAGTCAAATTTAAGGAGTGAGTGAAGTTGTGATAAACAACAATAATTGGAGTAAGCTAGGTAATGAGAGCCTGTGCCTGACAAAAAACTATCTTACGTGTCCCCTCACTTGCAAGAGCCAACTAGGTAAAATACTTGATATATTTTTCAGTAATATAACTTATTCTTAGACATGTACAATAGATTTCATGCACCTTTGGATAAAATATATGATATAGGGGACCTTAAATATCGAGAGGAAAAAAGTCATCCAATTTTTTTTATAGTCTTGAGCATGGCATGTACCATCCTAGAAATATGATCCTACTATTAAAATGGTCATTATTGTGTTTGTTACAAAAGTATTCTAGCTCCCTAGATGGGAAAAAACTATGTTTCAAATGTAATGCTATCATGGAAATTATTTGTATACCTACTTTATGCCATTATGGTGTATCTTCGACCTAGGTTCAGTCCCTTCCCTCCTGTGCACAACAAAGGCTAAGATATCGGCCCAAAATAGAAAATCCTAGTCGAAAACACTTACGACGCAGATGCAGTCTCACTCAAGATATCTTTCTACGGGTAATTACCAGAACCAGGTTTCTGTAGTTGGGTGGTGGATTTTGCATCCCTTGGACTATTGCGAAAATGCTTGAACGTTGCCTGTGTATGGATTATTTATTCTTATTATACACAGTTAGATTGCGATGCACTTCTTCCCTTGCAAATAATATAGCATTGACATTAGTACAACATAGGTACATTCAACTTATTACAGTGCAAATTATGTATATCAAATCATTCACAATAAAGTACATAAGCATTAATTGACAACAACATATACACATGCGACTTAAACACATTCAAAATTCACACATAAAAAACATAATTTAACGTGGAAACCCCTCATCGAAAAACCACAAATGTGCTCTTCATCTGGCATGAGAAATATATGGAATCTTTGGTCTGCGCACTGAGTTGCAGACTCTATTCTAGATATCCATTTCTTATCTATACACACTTCTCTATCCTCTCATGATCTCTCATCTTCTATCTCTGGTATTTCTATACTTGACTCTACTACTGATTTGCACATATCCTGGATCGACTCAGTTTCTTCTACACTTCTGCACACTCAACTGCAGATTCTTGACTCAATGCACTTAGCACAAAACTAAGAACAACACAATCATAGCATACCTATATGCTAACATAAAGTCATGAGTGTCTAAGGCTAACCCACATACATCTCTTGTTCCTTCTTTTATATACTCTTTACAGACTCTTTACATGTCACTTTTTTATTCGACTTCCTATACTTATACAACATGTTTTCTTTCAAATTCTAGCGACACATGACAATAGGAACTAATGGCTTTAATTACAAAGATACCTTCATACATGTGTTTTCCACCATTTCTAGCTGACTTCATACCCACGATCTTTATGGCCTGTTGCTTTCTAACCATTCCATCGTTGCACGTCTCTAGACATGGCTCCACTCTGCACCTTCTTTCTCTGTTGCATCATTTTCGTCTACCATGGAATTTATTCTGTCCTAGAATATTCTTTTTTCATGACATCTCTTCTTCAAATGACTCTTCTATATCTGCCTCTATCGCACCTCATTCTCCTTCTTTACCTTCATCTTCTCTTCCTCCGTTCTTCAATGGTTACCTATGTTGCAAATCCTTTATCTTATTTTCCCTTAGCTCCTTTCCATACTTAAGAATAATTCTAAGTGAATTATGCTTACCTATCCCTGGGCTTAATAGAACCCAAACACTCACCCGTGGCTCATCCCAAGACACACAAAGATTATTCCTTCATTTTTGCACTTGTGCCAGCTTTTCCTTGAAAATATTGTAAGATTTTTGTTACTCTCTCCTCTTCCTATCGCACTTCTTCCATCATATTCTTTAATTTACCCACAAGGTCAGAACTGATATTTTCCAGCATTAACTTTTCTCCTAACTCTACTACTTCTCGCACCTTCTGATGTACAGGCTGAAGGATGCATGTGACTCTTTTAGCTTCATCCTATAGCTCTTCAACCTTATCTGTGCGTTGTTGTTGTTGCAAGTGCAACACTTTTACTTTTTGTTGTGGTTTCTTAATATCTCTTTTCTTAGATATTTTCCATGGTAAGGGTAACTACTTAATCTCATTCTTCAGCTTAGTTACCTATGTCTCAGTTGTGCGCAGCTCTTATGTGACTTTCTCTAATTCTACATCTTCTTTGACCTCTACCCAATCCTTAGAGACATGGTCGACAAATTTAGAGCACAATACTTATTCCTCTTCTATATTATGCAGAGCTTCCATTGTTGCGTGGCTTTTTTCCCCCAACACCTTAGGGGGGTTTCTTGGTCTTACTTGCACCTCCAGCTCTGTGACTTTCTTTAAGAGGTTTTCTTCTATCTCTCCAAGTCGAGCGATCTTGGATTCTCTCACCATTTCCTCTTTTATTCCTTTCTCTACAAAGTTTGTACAAGCAAGGGCTACTGCATTGTCAAGCCTATGGAGATTTTCTTCCCATATTTTCACCTTTTGATCACCCTCTTGTACTACTAGTTTCATCTTGTTAATACTTTTGTTTGCATCCTTCTCTTGCTTAACTAGTTCACCTTCTCACACTTTTATCTCCTCTACTGCAAAACTTTTCATTGCATAGATGTCATCCATTTCCATTAATGAGAAATATATCACTACCTAGCCTATGTCCCTGGCGACATCATTAAACTATATATTTCCTAGATCAAGAACTCTTCCTGACAACTCAATTCTTATTGGCGGTACTCAAATTTCTATTCCAATTGGTGGTTTTTCTGAAACATGTGGTGGATCTTGTGTCTCAGTGCTTGGTGTTGAACAATCAACAACAAATTTAACACCTTCCACTGCTTTACACAAAACTTTGACTAAGTCGGTAACCCACCCTGAAATCTCTTTCTATCACTTCTCTATGGTTTTGAAGCTTGTTGTGTAGCTTCAACTATTTCCTCAGTCATACGTTGCACATATTCAATGTCTAGGCTAATGATCTATGCATTTCTATCATCCTTTGTCTATTTCTTCCTCCTTCTGGATTCTTCCTATTTTTCCTATGGTTCTTTTCCTTTCTTCTCTATCTTCCATTTTATTAGAGTTGAATGGAGAAATTTTGTGTTGGGTATGAATCCTCTCACAGATTTTCTTCTTCATTCTCATCATTTGGTGGTGGTGGATCCTATGTTTTTAGTTGTTCTTTCTCTTGCCGCAATTGATCTTTTGGCACTGGAATGTGCCATTTTTTCGGCCATTCATCAACAATTTATTCAACCTATTCCTTTGATATTATGAATTGCATCGAAAAGCATTGACGATGTTGGTCCTGGTGTAGCTGCATGTTGACATGGTGCACCCCAATCTCAAATCTAAGCACTTGACAAAACCGCTTAACGAAGACATCATCCAATATGCACACTTTCCTTACCTGGTGCCTTATATCCCCCCCATGCATTAATAACTCAATGTAATCTTTTGTATTTCACATCTTTCTATCCTTATTGAACCAAATGTTCTGGTATCACACTCCTATGGATTTCACCGATAGATCTACCCCTTGGTAGTTTGGTGGTTCAGACCATGTAATAAATGGGATTAAAATTAACATCCATGAGTAGTGAAATTCCATACCCTCCTTTTGTGACTCAATGGCATCTTGTAACTGTTCGTCCAACAAGAAATGACACCAATTGATATAAACTCCCTCCATGTAGAGTTCAACTAGCACAATTTTTCTTGCAATGCATTGGTTTGGGGGCATCTTGCATAGTAACTTTGAGGTGAATACCTTCCCATAAAAGAGAATGGTATAATTATTGATGGAGGATATCTTAAATCCTATGTTATCTCTTACTACGTCCTACTTCTCTATCATCTACACATTTATTGTCACTTCTTGATCCTTCCTTAGAAGTGGCGTTGGGTCCATTCCTGCAAATGGTAGGCATGTGATGAGTGCAATAAGTTTGAGCTCTACAGGTATAGGATTTCCAATCCATAGGAAACCACCATGAAAAAATACCAATAATTGATTAACACAGGTGTTTATTGGTATGTCGTGGCCACAATGTGGCATATATAACAACAATAGTATGCCTAACTGTTGTAATCCTCTACCCCATTCATTTGGGACAAATTACTTGGGCACATCTAGTGTGTCTTTCATAGTATCCATATAGTTCTTGTGGTCCATGTCTTTCTTCTTCTTTGTGTCATCATCAACAAAAGATAATTTTTGTAGGTTTGGCATGATATCCATTAACAGCTTCACTCCTCTTGGAACCGATGGTTCTATTAGTGGGTCCCCTGTTTTCTTTGGGATTTTGACTTTTAGTGCATCACTATGTCTAGGAGGGATGTAAGGTGGAAACAAATTTCTTGTCTTAGAATCTTCATTTTTTGGCGAGGGTGGCACTGGGGTTGTCGATTCTTTTCCCTTCCTCTTCTGATTACCAGTGCACTTTCCCCATTTGGTTCCAAATGGACCCAGTCTGGCTGTATGTGCCTTTCTAGATGGCCAAATGGGGTTTGGCTGCACCATTGGAGTGTTCTATTTAATAACCAGTCTCCTCCTGCGATGGAATATAACCACGAGTATCCTCCATGACTACCATAGGTGATGTGGGCTCGAATTCAACTATTCATGTGATATAAATGGAAATGAACATGCTACGAACAACTCACTTCGGCTCTCAAAGTTGCAGATACTCAACAACTTTTATCTCTTGCAAACTAGAATGACTTGAACTTGGGTACGATGGATGATAACATGTACCAATTTTCTGTAGCCACTTCTTGCATGCAAGGGGAATAAATAGATAGGAATTAGTACCATTCAAGAACATGGGCATACCATCCAACTCATTATCAAAACATTAATGTTATGCAAAGTTTGAATGCCCATTATTTCCATAAATCCAGACGTGACCAAAAAGCACGCTGTCACATTTTCTTGGATTCATCGAATTAATGACCTTAAGCCTATCATATCTAGTATTTTGGTATCATATGCGACCTCGTCACATTCCTTGCCACTTGATTTTATCCTTCGTCAGATGTTAAGTATGTAAAACTTCACTTCTCGCTATGGAAGACTAGCAGTATGCAATCATAAATTTTGGCCCATCTTTCTTTCTTTTGTCTTTCCTCCTTTACCTTTTTTCTTTTCTCTTTTCACAGCTATCAGAATATGGTTTCAGTCTACTGCCATTGATAGTCCTCTAACTTCTGTCCCATCTATTTTTCTAGTTTCATTATTCCTCCATCAGTCATCTCTTTGACAATCTACGGTCCGAACTTATGAGTCTTTAACTTTCCTGGGTACTTGAAGAATTTTCTATCATTCATAAGAACAATACTCCAACCTAAAGCTACATGTTCTTAATGTGTCGATCATGCCATATATTCTGTATTTTCTTTTCAACATTTTGATGAAACCCTGGAACAAAATATTCTTCTTCCAACTGCACTATTTGAAGTAACATGTCTTCGACAGCATCAACATATGTCATTTTGGTGATCGTATTAGTTATTATACTTGGCACAGTGTACTCCATAGGAATGATAAATTCTTTCCCATACAAAAAACAAAATGGATTTTGACTTGTCAACTTCTTACATGTCCTGTGATATGCCCATAATACTGCAGAATTTTTTTGGTCCCAGTCATATCTTCAGGGCATTACAAACTTTTATCAATGAATTTTCCAGAATTTTGTTGAATTGTTCGACAAATCCATTTGATTGAGGATGATATAGAGTTATCCTTCTATGCTAGATCTAAAATTACTCTATCATTTATTCAATCAGTTGTTTAGAAAAATGAGTACCTTGATCGTTGATTAAAATATTTTGGCACCCAAATCTTGTCACAACATTTTCAAATAGAAAATTCCCAGCAGCTGTAGCAATCCAATCCTTTACTGACACATCTTCAACCTATCTGGTTAAGTAATCGGTCAGAGTGATAATATATCATGCTCCCATGCGCTTCCCTGCTGTACTGATAGGTCCTACAAAATCAACAACCCATTTATCTACAATACCAATGGAATTTCATCTCTTCGGGAAGGATTTCTAGTCCTTTGCTAGACATCACAGTTGTGACAATAATCCCATGCATCCACATGCATGGTGGGAACCATAATTCTATTTGCAAAATGTTGTGCACCGTAGCTTTTCCTAGATAGTGTCCTCCTACAATACGAACATGTGCTTCATTTAATATCATCGGGCGCTCATGCCCCAAAACGAAGCTCTAAAAGATCTCATTAGGACCCATATTATACAAGTTTTCAATGATCAACTAGAAATATGCAGCATTCACAACCAACTACCTCTTCTACATCGTGGTGAATTCAACTGGTGCGTAACCTGTACTTAAAAATTGTATGATATCCCTGTACTAATCATCATGTTAGGATTATTAATCATCCCTTGACCATACTATCTATTAGATTAATTTTTTCTAGCTTAGGAACCTTAATTAATTAATTGGGTCCACTAGTACAATTGGGTCCACTTGGCCTAATGGGGCCACATGTACTAGTCACTGGAGTATGGGGAACACTTCTAGAGGTTAATTTCCACTTACTACATGTGCATGCATCAGTTTTGGCGCCTCCTAGACCAATCCCTACATTTTATGAGCCACTGGGAGTCCTGTTGGCCCGATTTTATGAATCAGAGCCAATAAGGAGGTTTTGTCCACACAATCAGCTTAGAGCAGCGTCCGGTATGTTTGGTTTAACAAAACCTCGCAGGTTGTGGTCCTGCTACCAGCTAGTTTGTCTCTTAAGGAGAACTTAAAACCAGCAAAATCTAACCTATTCTAATATCTATTCTACCTAACTACCTAAAAATGTCCTAAGTTTGCTTTCGTAAGGAAAGACTTCAATTTGTGGGAAG